>CAIGRH010106057.1:0-17141 GCA_903798295.1 Fraxinus nigra | reverse complement strand
AATATGAAAACCATGCTTATTCAAAAGCGACCTGGATACTAGGTTCTTACGGATTTTCGACACATACAACACATTGTTAAGAGTCAGCTCTTTCCCCAAAACCATCTTCAAAACCACTTTTCTTTGACCCTTGATCTCAGAATTTACTGAATTTCTCTTGAACAACTTCTCCCGATTCTCAATGGCTTCGAACACAGCAAACAACTCTTTATTAGAGCACACATGCCTTGTAGCACCAGTGTCAATCCACCACTCTTTTGGGTTAGAATCTACCATGTTCACTTCAGAAATAGCTGCTGAGAGACTCATCTCTGACACATTATGTGCCATGTAGTCAACCATATTTGATTTTTTTATTATTCTTCTTTGGCAATCTGCACTCCGAAGACTTGTGGCCTACTTTGTCATTATTGAAGCATTTTCCTTAAAATTTCTCCTTAGAAATGCCCCATTTGGATCCCAGCTTAGTACCTTTGCCACCAAATATCCCAGACTTGTTCTTAAAGTTCTTAGAACTTTAACTGTGCTCAACAACATTGGCTTTAGCCACAATAGGATTGAACCCCCTTTTTTCTGAACTTCTGTTGTCTTCTTCAATTCGAAGTCCAACAATCAGTTCTTCGACATTGACTTTATTTCGCTTGTGCTTAAAATAATTCTTGAAATCCTTCTATGCGAGGGACAATCTTTCAATAAATACAGCCACTTGAAAAGTTTCACTCAAAATCATCACTTTAGCATGAATCTCATGAAGAATCACTTGGAGTTCTTGCACTTGATTGATTATTATTTTGGAGTCCACCATCTTATAGTCCAAGAATTGGCTAACAATGAATTTTTGGCCCCAGCATCCTCAGTCTTATATTTTCGATCTAATGAATCCCACAACTCCTTAGCATTTTTTATAATACTATACACGTATAGCGAGTCTGTTAAGCTATTCATGATGTAGTTTTGGCACAAAAAAATTCGAATGTTTCCACGCATAAGGTGCACTGACACCTTGAACATCTTTCTTACCCCCTTTGATTTTCAGAGCAATTTCAGTCAATAACCTCGCAAGATTCAAAATGGTCAAGTAAAACAAGATTTTCTGTTGCCACCTGTTGAAATTCAAGTCATTGAATGTCTCCAGTTTTTCTCTATGATTAACGGAACATTAAAGGCATGACCAGTTGGTTGAGCCATAGTCTCGCTCATAGCATAACTTGGTAATTTAGATGCAGTACAACTTGGCTCTTGAGTCACAACAAAACTTGGCTCTTGAGCTACATCAAATCCCACCGTCAGGTTTTTAGAAGCCACATCCATATTGATTGGTTCGGTTGTCATTTCTGAAAATCAAACGAATATTAGTTCTCAATAAAACCAAAATAAACTAGTCTGTTATGAATTTGTTTTAAGTTTGTTTGCGGAAATATTAAAGATTAAATAATTTTATTAGTTACATAAAAAAGAACAAGTAATCTAAAATTGTAGGAAATAACAAAAGAGCTAATGAACTATGAAACCAAGCCCATGTGACCACGATTTTCTTAAAACAAATTCGCCCCTCACCGCAGGTGCTTGAGGTTTAGTACGAGCGTTTAGTTTCCAGAATACAGAGGAAAACTGTATAGTTTGAGCACTGCAACTGCTACTATGACGAACTCACTTAGTATCTGAACACTATCAACACCAAGACCTTGATAGAAAGTGAAAAGTGAAAACTATGTATGCAGGCAGACATGACATAAATTTTTATGCAGAGAAGATATTTTTTTATTCGTTTTTATAATGGAGAATTAATAGCCAAGGAGTTATGCCATTAACCACTATTAACGTGAATGTTAATTTCTTCAGGAGTTAAAAAGAATTTGAAAGGCTTTTTTATTTGCAAAAATAATAAAATAAAGGCAAAATGTGGACTTTCTTAATAACCAATTTTTGGTCCATTCGGTCTAACATTTGTGTACACAAATTTTTTCATCACCTTGAGCTCCAATTTTTTCATCACCTGAATATCATTTTTCGCAACTAAATATATAATTTTGATGTTCTTACGGAGAAGAACACAAATCAATCATGATCTTCCAAAGTAAACCAATGGGTCACACTCAAGATTTTTGCCAAATTCAACCTTTCAGTTTATTTATTTTTTTTCCAACAGAAGAAGCTTAAGAACTCAATATTGTCCTTCCCATATGTAAATATAATGATATCATTTGCAAACACAGAAATGTCTGAACATAACCCTTGGGGATGGTGATAAACTTTTTTCAGACAACCCCGTCAATTCTCGATAGGCACTTGACCATAATGACAAAAACTACTAGACTTGAAATACCTGTTTGCTCCCCATTAACAATAACTAGCAAAGTTTCAAATCTAGCTAATCCATTTAGCATCAAAACCAAAATTTCCCAATATCCCACGTCACACGATCATATGCCTTTAAAGTCACATTTCGTCCTTGGCATTTTCATCTATACAACTAAATACCTCTTGAGCTAAAAACACAGTCTTTATCAATACTAAGCCCAAGAATGCCAACAGAAGCATGATCCAAAAAAGGTAAGGAACATACAAAATGAATTTAGGAATACTATTGGAATTATAAAATAATGAAAATGAATGTTATAATAAACAGAGTAACAATAAAAGAGAGGAAATTTGGTCGTTGATGTAGTAGGAGTATTAAAAGAAACCGATGCCTATGTTGCATACAGTTTCCTTAAAATAGATTTGCCCCCATTGTAGTGCAAGAAGATCGATGTCGTCTATCTTCCAGGATACAATGTTCGAAAGTAGCTAACTCATATATCGTCACTAATTTAGGGGAACTAAGAATGTTCACAATTCTATCACCGAGCTAAAAAATAATTATCTAAACTAAAGAAACAAAAATCTTTAAAGGAAGATCGAAGAGAGAAAATTAGAGAGATGAGAAAGCTCTCAAAGCTTTTGGTGTTATAAATAAGTAGGAGAACACCCCCTTCCATATTACTAGGATGGGGGTTTCATTTCTTGTTAGTTTTGTATTAAAATAAAAATTTTACAATAGCCATTAGAGAAATACGTTACAATAGCCATCAAAGCTTTGTAACCACCAATTCAATGCAAAATTAACTAGTGAATTGAAATTTGAAACCAAAAGCTTGTTGTTACAATTCTTCATTTACAATCATTTTATTTTTTAATTTTTTTCCAACAAAAGTTTCTCATGATGGGTTTTGATAGCCAGTGAATCTTAGGCTATGATATAAACGTTGGATCAAATGTTACTAACAACCAAATCCAAATGCTCAGCCCGAAAACAACGTGGGCCGTTGGAAGTAACTTAAACAATTAATTTTGCTGATGACCCATATATATTACCTCTTGGATGACTTTGAATCTTGACCCATTTATCCTCTTTTATTGGTCCAACTTAGAGATGTCAATGGGCCGAGTCGAGCCGGCTCTGCCCATACTTGGGCGAGCTCGACTCGTCGCCCAACGAGCCGAGCTCACGGCTCACCGGCCAACGAGCAGAACTGGTGCTCGGCTCGTTGGCCTTGGGCGAGCTCGGCTCATGCCCGAGCTCGCCCAAGGCCAGTCGAGCTTCGGCTCGCCAATTTTTTTTAAGGTAACAAGCCTTTAAAGGAAAAAAAATAAATTTCCAAGAGCCAACGAGCCGTCTCTTAGGCTCAGCTCGTGGCTCGCCTAACGAGCTAGCCGCTCAGCTCGTGCTCGGGCTCATCTTTTTGACAAGCCTGAGCCGCTCTAGCTCATCTGAAACGAGTCAAGCCAGCTTGGCTCGTTTGCCACCACTAGTCCAACTAAAGCCTAACCTAGCCTATATATATGGTATCTTTGCCCTAGCCATTTTGTATGTGATTTATGTGTTAGAAGGATAAAAATCAACAGCTTGCTTGGAGAGAGAAAAACTCGTGGCTTTCTTTGTGTTTTGGCCTCCATCTCGTGTTTCTTCCATTATTTTTCTCTTGCCTTTGTAACTTACAAATCATTACCATTATCTTATCCTTCATGGGTGAGATAGAGAAGCAATCTAGGTGAATATATTGGTTGTGGGTTGGAGCTGCTTGGATTGGTTGTTTGGTAGAGAAAGGTAACGTAAAATTGAGCCTAAAAAATACTATTTTAATGACCCTTGGAGCAAGCTTCTAGACAATTGGTATCAGAGCTTCAAGGTGATGGATTTGGCTTGAAAAACTAACTAAAAAATTACCTAAAAACTAGCTGAAATGAAGCAGAAAATAGATCATAAAACTGTCTAGAAAATTGCCCAAAATTCGAGACTATTTTCGTGATTTATGACTGAGAAGAAGTTTAGCAAAATGGTGACATCAACATAACATGCAGGTAGAGGTGCTCCTGGATGGTCAGCACGTGAGATCGATAGCGACACATAGAGGAGGCTCGTGATACCATGCGTAGAACTCCGATAGGCACGTGAGGGCACGTGCTGTGTCTTTCGACGAAGTTCTCTGACATTGTGGTATTGTTAGTTTTCTATCTCAAGTTATATAACAAAGTTTGAATGATTGTGTGTATTTCTCATGTTCATGATTCGATCATGGTTAATTGATTCCTGCAATTGTTGGAGACTTTATGGTGAATAGTAGTGGTCCTAAAGTGATAAATTCGCATCTCTCTATATTTACATACCTTCAGACATGGTCTCATGGTATCGCGTTCCTTTTTTTTTGTTATTGTAGTTAAGACTATTGCATAGTATAGTCATTTATTTTTCACATTAGAAGTCATCGTGTGAGATGACATTAAGTTTGGGTTACCATGAAGGAGTAACTATTGCCTGTTGTTAGACCTAAAAATGTTTGTTAATTATTTGTCTTGAATTCTTTGTTAATTTGTTGCCAATTATTTTTTTTATTATTAGAATTTCACGTGACCTTAGAAAAGTTTTTTGCTCGACCATTCTTTGTGAACTGTGTGTATACTTTGCTTGTGGTCGTCATTGGTTGCATTTTGTATATTGTGTATTTTTGGTAAAAATAATAACACGTTTTGAGCGGTGCTTTTTTAATGAAAAATGTGATTTTTCAATTTGGCAAAATGAAAAGGTTTTTCATAAAACTTTTGATGGCAAATGTAGGTATAAGACAAGTGTAAAAAATAAGATGTGTTTTAATTGTGGTGAAACATGATGTCCTAAGAATGACAATAAAAGGAAAGATAAGGAGAGAAGTAAGACGAATGTGGTTATAGGGTCGAGTGATGACCCTAGTGAGATTTATTGGGAGTAAACCTAGTTACTGCATGTGAATTCATCCTTTCTGCATGTGAGTGATTGCTTAATTCTACTGCATGGTTATATGTCACATCTTAATATGTTTAATATGTGCATTTGCACAAATTTGAAAGCAATCTAGTTACTTTGTGTAATTTGTTTGCATGCATAGTGGGTTGAAATCTATGGTATACTCCTTTTGCTTTCTAAGTAGTGTGAGAGTGTGTGGTAGTGAGAAGAAAGAAAGGGTACCATTTTCTCCTTAATCTTTGTGAGCCTATGTGGTTTGTGAGATTATGTGAGGCAGTATATGTAGGTTATCTTCTTTCTCTTTGTGAGTGTACTAAAGTAACCAACTTTTTCTTTAATTCTCTTTGTAAGTACCACCTTTACCCAATTCTTTTGTAGATTTTTTGAGCATTGGCATTGTAACCTTGTGGTGCGTGAGTTTATTTAAATTGAGCTCTATCCTTTGTGGCACCAGGGTGTTGATTTGCCATAGTGAACTTGTGATGCATTAGTAGTGAGGATGTCTATTGGTAATGTGGAATATAGATGTCTAGGGATACATTGGTGGCTTGTACTAAGGATGTAGAGTGTAACATTTTGATCACTAGTGTAGATGTGATTAAATGTTGGAATCATTTATCTGTGAAGAGACCATGATCAGATAGAGTGTCAAAGAGACACTTTTATCACTTCTGTTGGGTAGAGACTCATTATCCATTTAGGTTGGGAGAAGTGATATGGTGATAGAGGATTATCTCAATGACTTAGGATCTATATAGATTTACCAGTTAGACATGAGTTAGTGATCAGTCTAGTGAGCATGGTGGGCGATGAGAGGAGATGTGTGTTCTCAAGGTGTGACCAACATGGAATAGGATAAGATAAGTGTCATGAGATCTTTTTGTGAGGTCATTTATGCATTTTGCATATATGTTGGCCATGTGCTTGATTAACTTAGTGTTTCTGTGTGAACGTATTTTTGGAAAGATATGTGGATTATCGTATGTTATATCTTCATCGCATGATTAGTTGCTCTAGAGTGTTTGCCTTTATTATCTACTCTACTTGGGTGTTATTTAGCCTTTGCCCCGATGAGTACATGAAGCAGGTATGGTATAAGTTTCGAGTTCGAAACATGAGGTAAGATCAGTGATTTCCAATTTTATTGGTTACCTTAATTATGCAATCGTTAAATTTATGTTTTTATTACTTGCAGGTTGATTGAGTATCAAGGTGGAGATTCGTTGGGCTTTGATACCCAATGAATCCCGGGTTATGATGTAAACGTTGGATTAAATTGTTACCAACAATCAAATCCAAAAGCTCAACCCGAAAACAATATGGGCTATTAGAAGTAACTTAAACAATTAATGTTGCTCATTGCCCGTATATTACCTTTTGAATGATTTTGAATATTGGCCCATTTACCATATTTTAATAGTCCAACTAAAGCCTAAAATAGACTATATATTATATGGTGTCTTTGCCCTAGCCGTTTTGTGTGTGATCTGTGTATTAGAAGGAGAAAAACCAATAACTTGCTTAGAGAGAAAAAAACTGGTGTCTTTCTTTGTGTTTCCATCTTGTGTTTCTTCCATTGTTTTTCTTGTGCCTTTGTGGCTTACATATCATCACCATTCTTGTTCTTTGTGTGTAAAATTGAGGAACAATCGAGGTGAATATATTGGTTGTGGGTTAGAGCCATTTGGATTGATTGTTCGGTAGAGAAATGTAACGTGAAACTGAGCCCGAAAAACATCGTTTTGACGACCCTTGAAGCAAGCTTTTGCGACATCTCAAAATGTTGAACGGCTGAGTCCTTAAAAGCATTTGAGTCCTCTGTCCAACAACCATCAGCCGATCGTATTTTGAACTTTCAACTCTTCATTCTCTTTGAACTTGACCGCGATGAACTTAATACGACTGACTTTTCCTCCCTAGAGAATGAAAGGCAATTTGCTTATAAACTAATTTTCCAACATGAGATATTATTTTTGAACTTTTGAAGAGATAATTATTCTAGTTCGTTCACTCAATTTGTTATTCCGCATGTTTATATTACATCCTTAATGAATCTATATACGTATTAACTCATCAACCAAACAGAAGTGTCATTATTTAATGTTTCATTAGTAATGCTAAAGAACAAGAAGAAATAGTTATAGTCCCCAAGTAAATGAAATAAGTTAATATACTTATGAATTTTTACGGATAAAATTTATTATACTTGAATAACAATTGAATAAATTAAAGTTTCAAGTGGCTGTGAAAGTCCAAACAATGGATAGTATCTTTTAAATGAAAGGATCGTTTGGCATGACCGCTGAAAAGCCAAAAGGAGCTTCTAAAACACAAAAACTACTTTTAGATCCGTTTGATTAATTTTGTTAAAGAGCTTCTTCTAGTTAGAAGACTTCTAGAGTAATCTAGTCCATTGTGGCTTCCCTAAAAATAATTTCGAAATATGAAGCTCTTTTAAAAATTAGTTTATAGATAAAAATTAAGGTAGCTTCCTCTAAAAGTTCTTCGATAGAAAGAAAAAGTAAAATACATGCCAAATGAACCCTAAATATCTTCTTTATTGCCTTGAATTCCGTAGGCGTCCTACTAACAGAGTCTTCTTCAAATCAAATTGAATTAAAGTCAAAATCTAGAAGTGCAAATCCAAGCCCTGAATTCCAAGTGTTGAACAAGCCAAGTTTTTAACAAACCAAATTTTCAACAAATATCAAAGTCCATGATTCAAACCATGTGGCCCCTCGTTTTCAAATATTCAGATAATTAATTAGATGATTTTGCAATTCTGCAATTACAAGACGATTAACATCCACTTGAATTTCTCAAAAATACAATTTGTAATGATTTTTGTATTTTAATACATGAAATTTGTCGTACAAATTTCTTGGCGACCTTCTAGTCCTCTCATCTTTTGATTTTAGAATCTTCGAGTTTCAATCAGTGTATCAACTCAACGATGGCAAGCGAAAAGGAAAGGCAAAGAAAACTATGATTTATCATGAAGAGACACTTGCTAAAATTGGGACTAGAGCCCAAACAAAATTGGAAAACTCAACTGGTCCCACTATTAGGAAAGTTCTCCAACAAAGGCAAATGAAAATTGCTTGCAAGAAGCTGAACTCTTGTTTGACAAAAAAGACCAAGAGTTTAATGAAAAACTCTCATTCTAGTTCCATCTCCAGACAAATCCATGTCGGACCTTCTCATGTGTCTTCTCCGTGAAGACAGACAAACTATACTTCATTTGAAGACTCACTCGAGCCAGTGATAGTCATGGAAGCGACATTGACCTCTAATGACCGAAGCTAACAAATGACTATAGCCATTGAAAAGTTAACAAAGTCACTAGACTAAAAAGATGCCCAGATTACTAATTGAAAAGTTAACAAAGTCACAAGACTAAAAAGATACACAAATTGCTAAATTAATGTACATGCTAGAATTGCAAAATCCATTGGTTAAATGCAATCAAGAAGATGAAGGTTATTCCAAAGCTAAAGTTTTAAAAGCCCAGGAATGCCAACAGAAGCAAGATATGTATGATCAAACAATCGTTAAAAATGTGTTGCATGACATGACTCAACTCTTTGTTGGCTCTCTATCTGTCCAACAACTTCAACGTATGATAGCAAACACCATTCATGCCTAGTATAGTGGTTCACCGCAATCTTCATTGGTTTATGCCAAGCTTTATAGTCGTCGAATTGACAAAATGAAGATGCCACTTGGTTACCAACCTATGAAATTCTAGTGTTTTGATGGGAAGGGCAACCCAAAGCAACATGTTACTTATGTTATTGAAACGTGTAACAACGCATGCACTTACAATGATACTATATGAAGCAGTTTGTACGTTCCCTCAAAGGTGCCACATTTGAATGATATACAAACTTATCGGCTGGGTTAGTTGATAATTGGGATCAACCCGAACGAGAATTCCAGATACGCTTCTACAGCACTAGGCGAACTACCAGCCTTCCAGAACTTGCTCAAACAAAGTACAACAAGGCATATGTGTACAAGGCATGCATTAGGGATTAATCTATAATTTCCAAGCAAAAACATAGCTTACTCGTTTGAAGAGTTAGCAATACGTGCTCATGACCTGGAGCTCCAAATTGCAAGGTATGGAAGTTACTTACCAAGTGATCTACGTGACAAGAAAGATCTTAAGAAAGAAATAAGTAAAGACATCAAGACAAGTCCAAAAGCTATGACAATCTCTAATATCCATGTAAAGATAGCCTTCCAAAAGTCGAGCTCTAATTCGAAATNAAGCATCTTCCATTGACATGTGTGTGCAAGGCATGCATTGGGGATTACTCTACAATCTCCAAGCAAATATGTCTTACTCCTTTGAAAAGTTAGCGACACGTGCCCTTAACCTGGAGCTCCAAATTGCAAGGCATGGAAGTTACTTGCCAAGTGATCTACGTGACAAGAAAGATCTTAAGAAAGAAATAAGTAAAGACATCAAGACAAGTCCAAAAGCTATGACAATCTCTAATATCCATGTAAAGATAGCCTTCCAAAAGTCGAGCTCTAATTCGAAATCAAAGCTTAGGTTTAGACCTAATAAAGGACAAGCCCAAAGCAAGGTCACATGACTTTGAAAGAACTTGAAGAGAAGGAGTGCCCATTTTTATATTTTGAAGTATCTAGGATTACGGATCAAGTCATGGAACATAATATAATTGAGCTTTCAGTACCAAAAGAACCAGAGGAAGCTGGTAAGACCGATCATCTTAAGTATAATAAATTTCACAGAATCATTAGTCCTTAGTGGAAAAAGTGTTTCATTCTTAAAGATCTTATTGTCTTCTTGAACAAATAAAATAAGATCAAACTTGAAATCGGAGAAAATTCAGCAGTCGTTTGCTCAATGGCTTCATTTGGATCATTTGATCGAATTTCCATTACAAAGAAGGAACACACATTCTCTCATACATGCGATGCTATTAAATCCTTAGTTGATAAGTTTAGACCTCAACTTCTAAAAGAAACCATTCCTGTAGAGTTTGAGATAGACGAAGAAGTCACCATCAATTACGTCTATCTAGGGATGGGTGGACCACGTGCACCCAATCGTCCAACCTTGTACTAAATTTTGACAGATGACTTAGATGTTTAGGATTTTGATTCAGAGTCCGAAAATGAGATCAGTGATGGATGGTCCACCTTTATAAGAAAGAAGGATAAATACCAAATGTCAGACAAAACAGGTAAAATATCATCTCTATACCTCTTGCAAGACCAAAAATGGGTCCATTGGGTACTGGAGTTCAACCCAATAAAGAAATAACACCAGAAGGAAATCAAGGGATATGGACTCTTGCGAAATGACATCTTCGAAAGGCACCACTATTTCTAAGTACTAGTGGTTATGATGAGAAATCAAGACCAAAAAGGAGGCCAAAAACAAAATAAAGAAAAAGTCTAAAGTCAAATCAAGAGTATATACTAAATTAACAAAAATAGAAACAATTTCACGTGCTCCTTTTGGACTACCAACCCTACGCTATTATTTTCCCAGGGGTTTTTTGACAAGGAATGTTTTACCTCCAATGTTATCAAAGTAAAGAAGGAAAATGAGGCGAGAAACATATTGAGAAAGAGTTCAAACTAGAAGAAAACTATCTCACGACTCAACAATATTCCTTCCAATACAAGTTTAGAAGAAACCCTTAATCTTCCTTTTGATGATTGAACGACTTTAATCGCAGCTTTGATTGACCTGGAGGATACGAAGGCAAGTCTTAGAACATATGGATCCACAACCCGAAAAGACTGTATGACCACCATCACATTTGATGATGAATATTTACTATTGGGTTCTCATTTACATAATAGACCATTATATGTTAGTGGTTATATTCGAGTATGCAGGATAAATCGCATGATGATTGATTGTGGGTCTATTGTAAACATTATGCCAATCAAAATAATGAAGAAGATTGGAATTAATGTTGGTGATTAGTCTAGGAGCAAGATCATGATTTAAGGATTGAACTAGGAAGGTCAACGAACTATTGACATGATTCGCCTGAAGCTGGAAATAGGGAGTTAATTTCCTCAGCTCTCTTCCATGTCATTGATGCTAAAATGTCCTATGAGTTACTCCTTGAACGTGTTTGGCTGCATAAAACTAGAGTGGTACCTTTGACTTGGCATCAGTGCTTCAAATATATCCGAGATGGAATGGTAGCTGAGTCCAAACCATTTTTGAAGAAGAATCTCATTTTCATGATGTCAAATCTTACATAGAGGATGAAGAATGTAATTCTATAGGATTGTCCATGTCATCAACTTATTAAAAGGAGATACACACGATGATAATACATATGGTATTGGTCCACGTCATCAACTTATTAAAAGTAAAGAAAAACTTAAATTTGAAAGATTCTCTAGAAGCCAAAAACCTTAAATAAAACTAAGCGATGTTGAGGTATTAAGAAAATAGTTAACTCTTCCAATATCTAGTATTCCAAAATTATTTATTCCCTATCAACTCATGACAACCCCGAGAGAACATCAATCTACATTAGAAGCTTCGACATCTATTCTAAACATATCAAGTCTATGTATTTCTAGCTCGTCCAAACAAGACATGTCGGGTACTAAAGGAGCTGATGAGCTAAAATAAACTTTCAAAGGATGTTACAATCCTTGAGTCAAAAATTTATTTGAGAATGTTGGATTTGGGAAAGGAGAGCCTCACGACCTAGGTATGGTTTGGGATATGATCCATATCTACCAAGAAAGATTAAAGTAAAAAAGGTTTCCTCAAACCTAATCATAGTTCAAATATATGAGTTGTGGAAGAGAAATCAGAACAGCCAAGACCTTTGGTGTTTGATCGAACTGAAAATGAGAATGCTAGAGTTTCAGTGTTTAAAAGGTTAAAAGGAGAACCCTCCACAGTATTGACACAAACGATAAAGATTATGTCTTCCAAAGGTTAAATGAAGATCATTCTTCATCTACTCAAATTTATAAGAACGTACAAGTTGGTAAAGCTTATGTCTTCCAAAGGTTAAATGAAGATCATTCTTCATCTACTCAAACTGATAAGAACGTACAAGTTCCTCAGGAGTTGTCTCAAAGACAATTACATTCTCTCGACTTGGGATTAAGATTTCTAATCCAAGTACGAATCCTCAACAATCAAGAAGAAGATGGAAAAATCAAAGAGCTTACCCATCCCTAAAAAATGATGAAGATAAAGAAGAAGTCTATGTCAATCACAACACTTTTCAAGAAGCTTTCAACTCAAATTTTGAGTCTGAAAACTCTGCCACAACAAATGAACCTGAACCAGCTCCACCTTCATTTGAAGAAGGAGATAAGTTATTGTGGATGACTTGAAACAATTGAATTAAAGAATCGAAAAAGACCGGAGACCAATGTTTGTAAGTGCTCTCCTCAATAAAAAAGAGAAATCTGAGTGCATCCATTTGCTTCAGGAATACAAAGACTTATTTGCATGGTTTTACAAAGAAATGTCGGGGGTTAGATTGTAAGGTTGCAATACATCACCTTGCAGTAAGATATGAAGTTTGCCCGATTAAGTACCCTCAAAGAAGATTCCAAAAAAAAATTATTCCTCAAATCAAGGGAAAAGTCAACAAACTTATTCATATGTGAATTCAAGTACCCAACTTGGATCGCAAACATTTTTCACGTCAGAAAAAAGAATGGATAACTACGACTCTATGTTGACTTTTGAGATTCGAGCCAAGCTTGTCCAAAAGATGATTTTTCACTTCCAATAATAGAGTTGATGGTGAATGTAACTACTTGGTATGAGGTCTTATCTATTATGGATGGGTCTTCTGAATATAATCAAATACGAATGAATCTAAAACATGAGGAACTTACGTCATTCTATACTCTTAAGGGCATATATTGTTACAAAATCATGCCTTTTAGATTAAAAAATATAGGGTCAACTTATTAGTAGGCACTGCAAAAGATCTTCGATGACATGCTGCATAAGAATGTGGAATGCTATATTGATGATTTTATCGTTAAAATAAAATGTGACCATCACGGACAAGACTTATGAGATGTATTCAAAAGACTCCGACAACATCAACTAAAGATGAATCCGCCAAAGTGTGAATTTGGTGTCACTTTCAGGAAATTTCTTGGTTTCATTGTTCGACATCGAGGCATTGAAATAGATCGATTAAAAATTGACGACATATTCAACATGCCAAAGCCAAGAAATGTACGTGAGTTTAAAAGTCTTCAAGGAAAGCTAGCATACATTCGAAGACTTATGTCCAACCTTGTTGAACGTTGTTATCCATTCAACAAATTGGTAAAGAAAAATATAACATTTGAGTGTGATGATGCCCGTCGAAATACTTTTCAAAACACTAAGCAATAATTATCTCATCTTCTAGTACTTACAGCTCCAACTCTAGAGAACCACTGACTCTCTATGTTACAATGCAAGAATATTCTTTAGGAGCACTTCTTGTTCAAGTCAATGATGAAGGGAAAGAGAATTCACTTCATTACTTGAGTTAGACACTAGTAGGTGCTGAAATAAAGTATTCATCTATTGAAAAAATATGCCTTGAGTTGATCGTTGCGGTTAAAAAGTTGAGATATATTATGCTATCACAAACAATCAATCTTGTTTCAAAGATTGATCCATTAAAGTATATAATGTTCAAGTCGATTATTTCCGGAAGGATTGAAAAATGGGCATTTCTGTTGTCCGAGTTCGATATCAAATTCATTCTATAGAAGGCCGTCAATGGACAAACTCTGGTAGATTTCCTTGTTGACCATCCAATTCAGTGGAATGGAAACTTCAGGAAGACATTCCGAATGGAAAAGTTCTGTTTATTGAAGTTATACCATCATGGAGGCTATACTTCGATGGGGTAGTTCAAAGTTATGGTTCCAAGGCAAGAGTATTATTTGTTACTCCTCATGAGCTTGTTATGCCTTACTCATTTACCTTAACAGAAAAATGTTCAAAGAAAGTGGCGGAACATCAAGCCATTATCTTTGACTTGGAAGCAACATTGATATGGAAATTGTTAATCAATCAACTTTTAGCCAAGTATGAAGTCCATAATTTAGACTTGAAACCATATTGTGAATATGCATCAACCCTTATGAAACAATTTGATTTGGTAAAAATTAAACTCGTGCCTAGAAGTGAAAATAGAAAAGCTGATGCCTTAGCTAATTTGGCCGTTATTTTGGCTAGGTTGGATGAAAACCTTTCCCATCCCATATCAATTGCTCAAAGATGGGTACTTCCATCGTTGTTGCCTAGCAATCTGAAAGAGAACAATAATGTTGAAGTAATTGGCGATGATGAAATAAAAAATCGGAGACTATCAATAATCGATTCCCTTCAACATCAAAAGTTACCAGATAATCCTTTGTAGTGTTGAATCTGATCACTTCGAATTGCCATCTAAGAAGGTTTGACAACAGAAGAAAATGTCGATCTTCAACTGGAATAACTAGAAGATTTGGATGAGAAGAGATTAGATATGCATAAGCACCTGGAATGCTATCAAGCTCGAATGGCAAAGTTCGTCAACAAAAAAAGTGCGACCAAGATCATTTCAAGTTGGAGATCTTGACGTAGGCCAATCATAATCACGAGAAAAATAGGGACAAGTACCAACCTAAATGGAATGGTCCATTTCTTATTACTTATACATTCATTAATGGAGCATACAAGATCGTCGATAAAAATGGACTGCAAATCAGACATATTAATGGAAAATCCCTAAAGTGTTTTTACGCTTAAAGTTCTTTATTTTGTAAATTTTTCATTGATATAAAATGTAGTACTCCTGGCCTCGCAAGAGGATAAATAGTGAACGACTAAACTAAACAAAAAATAAATGTGTTATTATAATGAACTACGTTTGACTTGATCCCTTTTAGATACATAGACAATTTGAATAAATTATAAATTCAAGTTCAGTCACAACCAATGAATTCATTCAATTTGTCTATCATTTTCTGTAGTAAAAAAAATATAACAAAGACACGAAGAAGAAAAGTTCATCATAAAAAAAATGATAGCAAATCGAAGTTCATACAATATGATCCTAAAGAAAATTAGAAAGTCTCAACTCTATCAAAATCACACGCCATTGATCAATCATAGGAAATTATGTTCAAGAGTCTTCCTTTTTTGATCAATGAATGCTATGCTAGTGACATATCTAGTTTGTGATTCTTCTTCTGCGGCCTTCACAGTTCCAAGCATACATTCTTGTTCTTGATGGATTAGAAGTTCATAACGGAGAGGTTAGTTTACTAATTTTATCTTCCAATGAAAAACACGTAGAATCCTCTACTTCCAGCTATATATTCAAAAGTTTCAATTGTTTAGCCTTTTTTTCAATGGTTGGACACTCCAAGTGTTGCTTTCTTTCGAATAATTAAAAGTCATTTTTTTTTCAGAAACACATCCATACGTTTCATCAAAGGTGTTGGATCTATGCGAAATAAGTTGGTAAATCACGTTTTGAAGAATTAAATTATTTTCATCCCACCAAGATCGGATGTTGTAAAACTCATGCTTCAAAACGTCCCTAAAACACTTTTGAAAATAATTAGTCATGGCTTCTTCAAAGTAGCCTTCACGTAAGAGAACTCTTTAGTTATTCCAGGTGCAGGGCCAAGCGTGAAAGAACAAATTGGCGTAGCCCCATGATTGTTTACATTTGAAGGAAGAATGTTAACTAAAGTCAATGAAGATAGAACAGTTGGGACTTCTTGATTGATCTCTGAAATGTTTGCTCTCACATCCTTAGAATTCACTTCATCTTCAATATTGAAATAATCTACGTTAAGTACGAAGGCATTAATGGTGCTCGGGTATTTGAAACGGGGCCATGAGAATCATAAGTACCGTCTATTCCTTGAAGTGCATCGATTCTCCCATCATTCTCACCAACCTGATTTTGGAAAAAAATTTGGATTTATGGAAAAACTCACTCCTCCAGGAACACTTGGAAAAACTACAACTAAAAGGAAAAAAATTGAAAGATGATATAATAAAATAGACAAAGGAGAATAAAGAACATTCCTGCATTTCGTCTTCTAGGCGACATGTCTAAAAATCCAACATCTGAAGGTGTATTTGGGAGACTGGTGTTACGAAGGTCTTGAAATAGCTTAAGACAACATTGGTCGTACTGATCACTTCAAGATATATATTCGGGAAAGAGGAGCCTAAAATTAAAGTTTGAGATCCAACTAAGAAAATCATACATGATCTCCAGAACTTTCATCTTCTAGAGTTAGAGTTTTCCCAGAAGCGTGTGATGCTTGATCTCCAGGACTACTGTGATTTGGAATTAAAATTGATTCTACTATCTTATCAGCAGGCTCAAAGGTGGATGAAAACTTTGTTGAGTGAATTATAATTTTAATTTTCTCAATACTTCTTTCATTTTGAAGGTTTGGTTCCCTTTTTCGAGAAGTCCCTTCGGGAATGACATTTTGAGAGTTTAACCTTTTGGCTACGACCATGTTTGTTTTCTTTGAAGTCAGATCAAGAACAAAGTTATGACTCTCATTAGAAGATAAAACCCACACTTGAACCTTAGTCAAATTTGGCCTTTGTTATTCCAAATCTTGGTGCTCTGTATCAACTTCTTGACGTGTATCCTTCATATACTCTAGAATATGAAATATATATCCACTTATTGTTCGAGTCAAAGATACCAAACACGATACATGTTGACTACATCGGGAATAATATCCAATTTTCTCGATGAACTAGAATTTTCTGCCTAAAGCCATGTTTTCTTTCAAAACTGTGGGGATTATATGCTTCAAGAATGAATGTAGAAGATTCTCAAGAACAAGAAACAAATCCAGATCGAAT
>CAIGRH010106039.1:0-11980 GCA_903798295.1 Fraxinus nigra | reverse complement strand
AAATATAGTTTGAGCTTTATGCGCTTTGCTAAGAATTGATGAGTATACATTTACATTTAAACGAAGTTTCGATAAACAACTTCTAAATACTAGTTTTCAAGATTCTTGTTCTCTTCGAGTCTCTTTTGATTGTACGCTCTTCAACTGATGATGATTTTTGCCTTTAAGTGTTTAAGAATATTTATACATGAAAAACTCAAGAAACAAGATATGTTATAACCATAAGTGTATTGTTTGTTATAATCAAAAGAAGTGGAACTAATCAAGGGTCAACAATTGCGGTTTGAATAAGTTATTTAAAAACTAGTTTTCAACTTAATTTAAACCTTGAAAAGAAATGGAGATGGTGCCACGTGCATGGAGGTTCTACCTTTATTTTGAATTATATATGTTGGTTGGCATGTGTAGGACTAAATGATAGATATGAAAGGTTTCTTTTCTTTTTTTATCTATTTAATTGCTTTAATCTTGGGACTTGGTAAGGATAGGATCACATGTTGATTAAATAAATAATGATTGATTGTATGGAATGACGTGATTGAGACTCTTTAGGGAGTAAATTAGACTACTACCTTTACTAGGGATTGTCCTCTATATAAAACCATATGAGTGCAAAAGAATTTTCTCACCAAAAAAAAATTTTCAACACGACAGTAGTTGGAATAAAGATCCTAAATGTGATTTTGTCACTTTTCAAATTATATGATCTAACGAGGTAGAATACAGTTGTTATGTCCTTCCAATATTATGATTTTTTCTACGTAATTTATTTCATTAAATGCTAATTGATTTGCAGGTCTCAATGAAATGAAATGTGAGATCTCCTTCGGGTTTTCTCGAATGTTTTAGAGAAATGTATTAGAGCATTCGATGATCTCCGATTGCTCTTGATGAAATGATGGTATGGAATCTTGTAAATTTATGTTTAAAAAGTTATTATATTGTTTTGGACGCACGTATCCTACTGAGTTTAAATTACTCATCCTTTCAAATTTTAACATTTCAGGTCAGATAGGTCAACGTGGATGGTGGCTGAGCGGTGCGCTGGTTCAAATAAATATTCAATAATAAATTTTGTAACGATATTTTTTACTTCTATTAAATGTTCTAGACTTCGTGATTCTATATTTTATTTAGTATTTAAATGTTCAAATAAATTAAGAGTTTAAATTTTCAATTAAATATTTCTATTTCGAATATTATAACAAAATGATATCGGTAACACCCAAAAATTTAAGTCAATAAAATTTGGGGCGTTAGATTGAATGTATTAGATATGGACGAATTCGATGTGATTTTTGGAATGGACTGGCTATCCAAGAATCATGCGATAACTTGTTGCTTGGAAAAAGAAGTAATTTTTCAAAAACCTGAGGAAGAGGAATTTCGATTATCTGTAGCTCGAGATGAACCCTTACCCTACATCTTGTTTGCATTGGAAGCTCGACGGGTCATACCATTAGAAATAACTGCAGGACTCCTGATGTCCATAATAAGTAAGGAAGAGAACAATAAATTGACAGTTGACAAGGTTAGGGTGGTATGTGAATATCTAGAAGTCTTCCCCGAGGAGTTGTTTAGTATGACGCTAGAACGAGAGGTAGAATTCATGATAGACCTTATTCCTAGTTTGACACCCATCTCCAAAGCCCCATATGGAATGACACCTAAAGAGTTACAAGAACTGAAGGCACATCTAGATGAACTAGTGGAAAGAAGTTTCATCCGGCCCAGTGTATCGCCATGTGGAGTACCTGTGCTATTTGTTAAGAAGAAGGATAGATCGATGAGGATGTGCATCGATTACAGAGAATTGAATAGAATCACTATCAAGCATAAGTATCATCTTCCAAGGACTGAGGATTTGTTTGATCAGCTCAGTGGTGCAGTAGTGTTTTCCAAAATCGATTCAAGGTCTTGTTATCATTAGTTGAGAATCAAATCCAGTGATATCTCTAAGACCACTTTTAGAACTTGGTATGAAAACTACTAATTCTTAGTATTGCCATTTGGGAAAACTAAGTCTTTATGGATTTGATAAACCACTTTTTCCACAAGTATCTAGATCAGTTTGTTATCATGTTCATCGATGATATCCTGATTACTCAAGAAGTAATAAAGAGCATGAGGAGCATTTAAGGATTGTATTGGAGGTTTTGAAGATGGGGAAACTCTATGCCCAATTAAAAAATGTGGGTTTTAGCTGGAGCGAGTAGCATTCTGTGGACATATTGTCACGGCCCGAGGGATAGATGTGGATCCTAATAAAGTGGAGGCAGTGTTGAATTGGTTATGGCCAACCAATGTAGGAAAAATTCGTAGTTTCTTAGGCTTAGCAGGATACTATTGGAGGTACATTGAAGGATTCTCTAAAATATCAAGACCACTTACATAGTTAACACACGCAAGGGTGTAAAGTTTGACTGGACAGAGAGGTGTGAACGGAGCTTTTAGGAATTAAGACAGAAGTTAGTGAACCCAATATTAACCATACCCAATTGGTGATGTGGTTTTGTGATCTATAGTGATACTTTGAAGTAAGGTTTGGGATGTGTCTTAATGCATCGTAGACCACAAAAGCTTAAGTACATCTTCACCCAGAAAAAGTTGAATATGTGACAGAGAAGGTAGATTGAGTTAGTAAAGGATTACGATTGTGAAATTCATTATCACCCAGCCAAGGAGAATGTGATAGCTAATGCCTTGAGTCGAAAAGGCAAGTTAATTAGCTATGTTGACTACGCAGGAACCAATATGGAGAGAATTTGAGAGATTGAATCTCGAGGTTGTCACCACTCAGCTAAGTGTGGTCGCTCAAGTAACGGCTTTCTCTATCCGACCCATATTTCGTGACAAAATTAAAAGACATCAAAAGTTTGACCAGTCTTTTGAGTATATGAAGTCTAAGATTAACTCAGAAAGTAGAAAGAATTCACCATAGCTGAAGATAAAGTATTATATTATCAAAGATGGATATGTGTACCGGATTTCGAGGAATTGAAAAGGGAGATCCTAGAGGAAGCTCACTCATCTCCTTATTCAGTATACCTAGAAAAGAACAAAGATATATAAATATTTGAATGCAGTATTTTGGTGGAAAGGCATGAAGAGGGATATAGCTGAGTATGTCAAGAAATGTTTGGTAGTCAACAAGTGAAGGTCGAACACTAGCGACCGTCAAGGTTACTTGAACCATTGGAAGTCCTAAAGTGGAAGTGAGAGCATGTAACTATGGACTTCGTGATTGGTTTTTCGAGGTCATCAAGTGGTCACAATGCTCACCAAATCGGTTCATTTCTTGCTGCTTCAGATGATGTTTACTATAGACCAATTCGCGCAGTTATATGTGAATGAGATAGTAAGGTTACATGGTATACCTGTTTCTATTGTATCGGATAGAGATCCAAGGTTCACATCAATTTTTTGGAAAAGTCTACACTGAGCTATGGGAACTAAACTAAAGTTTAGTACGACATTCCATCCTCAGACAGATGGGCAATCTGAGCGGACAATTCAAACATTGGAGAAAAATTCTTTGGACATGTATACTCGAGTTTGGGGGATAATGAGAGAAACATTTACCATTAGTTGAGTTATCATACAATAATAGTTACCACATTTGAATTAACATGGCACCATACAAGGCATTGTATGGGATAAAGTTTAGATCACCAGTTTATTAGGATGAAGTTGGTGAGAGAAAGATTTTGGGGCCAGAGATTATTGAACAGACGGTGCATGCAATTGAGAAAATTCGCACTAGCTTGCCGTGGATAGACAAAAGAGTTATGCAGATAGAAAGAGAAAGGGTCTGGAATTTTTAGTTGGTGATAAGGTATTACTCAAAGTGGCACCAATGAAAGGAGTGCTACGTTTTGGTAAGAAGGGTAAGTTTCGACTAAGGTTTATTGGCCTGTTCGAGATCTTGTAACGTAAAGAGAACATCGCACATCAGTTAGCGTTACCTCCATAACTTTCAATTGTACATGACGTCTTCCATGTGTTAATGCTTAGGAAGTACGTCCCTGATACGAGTCATGTGATCAACCACAAGTCTATTGAATTGCAACAAGGTTTGAGCTATGAAGAAGTACTAATAAGAATTTTTAATTACAAATTTCAAGCTCTCCGGAAGAAAGTGATCACTCTAGTAAAAGTACAGTGACATAATCACTCGGTTGAGAAGGCCATGTGGGAGAGAGAGAGGGAAATGTGAGCCAAGTACCCACGACTTTTCGATGAATCTCAAGGTAAATTTCGAGGATGGAATTTATTTTTTGGAGGGTAGATTATAACACCCGTACCCAAATGTTTGGTCTAATTATGAGAATTGAAAAAATAGAGGCTCATTTGAGGGTTAATCCATCTTTTAGGACCTTGTAGCAAATTTAGTATAAATGCTAATTCCCACAAATTTTGCTCATTTAAAAAAGGGTGGAATGTTTGGTCAAACCCTTATATAAAATCCTTGATATATATTTTTGTCATATTCATGATTGACCAAACATATGGTAATGTGTAGTGTGAATGCGTGTGCATATAGCATGTAGTATTCACATGAGGAATGAGGGGAGAGATTATTGCTCATTTCAAAAATTTCGAGGAACAATTTCAACGCTAGAATTAATAGTCTTTCCACCATCATGGATTTTCCTTAATGATGCATGTGTGTCTAGTCCTATTTAAACCCCTCATTCACATTCACATGCTACCACACACTATTATTATTTTTTTAATCCAAATAATATACACATATACACGCACATAGGCTAGGTGAAAATTGTAATAGGAATCAAGCAAATTTATTCGGTCTCTATTACTCTTTATTTTACATTTCATGATAAGTACGCTACCTATGTTTGAATTATTATTATGTTTCAAGAAAATTACTATGGGTCCCATATGATATGGTATGATTATGATTATGTTAAGGGGACTAGAGTTTAGTAGCGCTACACAAAAGAATTCTTACCACCTATGTTTGTAAAAGTCTTGTGTCTCCGTTATGTTGATTATGATTATTATGGTCTCTTAAGTTATACACAATAATAATTCATGGTTTACTTACATGGATTTTATAAATCTCACTCTATGATATTTCCCCTTTCAGACAATTGATGGTTCAAGGTAGTCAACGTGGAGATGGCAACGTGTTAGAATTAATAAATTATATTGTGTTTGAAACACAACTTTTAAGTTTCATTTCCCAATTAATTATTGAAGTTAACCCCCTTTTATTTACTTAATGAGCAAAATCATTTCTTATTACTATTTAAGTCCCTATGAAAAAAAAAGAAAAAAAATCGAATTTTATTTAGTAACACTTGAATAGTCAAGGATTCAGGTCGTCACATCTTTTGTTATTTTTAAGGCTTAATTTCATTTTTAGTAGGTTTTATNTATTTCCCCTATCAACCAATTGATGGGTCGAGGTAGTCAAGGTGGAGATGGCAATGGGTTAGGATTAATAAATTATAGTGGGTTTGAAACACAACTTTTAAGTTTCATTTCCCAATTAATTATTGAAGTTAACCCCCTTTTATTTACTTAATGAGCAAAATCATTTCTTATTACTATTTAAGTCCCTATGAAAAAAAAAGAAAAAAAATCGAATTTTATTTAGTAACACTTGAATAGTCAAGGATTCAGGTCGTCACATCTTTTGTTATTTTTAAGGCTTAATTTCATTTTTAGTAGGTTTTATGGGTTCCTATAAATAGGACTCGTTCTATTCAATGTAAAAACAAACTCAATTTGAGAGATTATTGTAAGACTTATTGCTTTCTTCTTGTCCGTCAATCAATTAATTTTGAACTTATCAACAATTAAATTCTCGTAGCGTTCATCAATTTAAGTAAGGTTCATATGTTTTGTAATCACGAGGACAAGATATTGTTGGCGATTATTTTGATTCTTTGATTCAATAATTTATTGGATCGAACTTTCAAACATTGATTATTGGCTTTCTTGGGTTTGATCTAATATGTCGTGGGTTTCATAGCTCAATTGTTACGTGGGTTCGCATCAATTGGTATCAAAGCAAGGCTCCAAAAGTCAAGGTTAAATCCTTTTTTTGTTAGTCTTTGTTTTTCATTCTCCATCTTCTTCGTGTTCTTCAATTTTTCCATCTCCAATCCATAAAATCCCAAAACTTGTTTATGTACTAATTTAGCATCCAAATTAGTTTTTGTTTCTTTTACTGGTATCTAGTTGAATTTTAGAGCAAAAAATCGAAATTCGGAAAAATATTGCAAGCAACATACAATTTCATTTTTTTTTGAGTAAAAAAAAATCAAATTCAAAAGTGTCCAATTCATATTCAAGAAAAACCTTCTGAAATATTTTTCTTAGTGTTCCATTCAAAGTGTCGATTCCTACGTCTCGAGTCAATTTTTCTTATTCAAATCTTTGTTTGAAACTGTACAAGGATTGAACTTTGATTGAAATCGAATTAGTTCCTTGAATCGCTTGCAAGAAAGCATTAAGTGGAAGTGAGACTAATATAGGGAAAAACCAATTTGAGTGATACACGAGTGTATACACGTGACGAAAATATTAAATTAGATTTAGAATGTCGGATAGAGAGGAATCTATTTCAAGCAGGAATAATAATCAAGTCAGCATGTCGGATGAGATAATACGACGGTTCGAAAGGTTGTTTGAGAATGTGAGAGACATATTGAATAGGCAAGACACATTGCTTGCTAATTTGCATTGGGAACAACCCAGAGAAGTTCCTAACACAAGGAGGCAAGGTAGACGAGATCATAGAATGGATTTTGCCGGTGAATGTGAAGCTGATAGTGACATTAATTATTATGATTGATGGATGTCGAATTAAGAAGAATAAGGGATAGAGGGTTATGCATGAGATGAGGGGTAGATATCCTGTTGAGATGGTGTTGACAGAAATATGGAAAATATCAAAATGACAATTCCTTTATTCAAAGGAAGGAGTGATTCAGAGGCATACTTGGAGTGGGAAGAAAAGTAGAGTTGATATTTGATTGTCACAACTAATCGGAGGAAATGAAGGTAAAGATTGCAGTACTTGAATTTACCAATTATGCTATCATTTGGTGGGATCAAGTAGTAACATCTAGGACGAGAAATCGTGAGAGGCCTATTAATACATGGGAAGAATTGAAGGCTATCATGATGAAAAGGTTTGTGCCTAATCATTATTATAGGAAGCTTTAGAAAAGATTGCAATGCCTCTACCAAGATTCTAGGAGTATGGATGATTATATCAAAGAGATGGAGAATGCTATATTTAGGGCAAACGTTGAGGAGGATAGGGAGGTCACAATGGCCCGATTTTTGAATGGATTGAATAGGAAGATAGCTAATGTGATAGACTTCCAACATTATGTAGATTTGAAAGACATGCTACATGTAGTTTTGAAGGTAGAAATGCAACTGAAAATGAAGGGGACATCTAGATATTCATTAGATTCTTCGGGTTCTAACTCTTCGTGGTAACCGAAGTGGGATAACAATAAAGGTGATAGGGCTATTTTAAAAAGTAGGTCTGAGCTACCAAAGGAAAGAGATGAGCTGCTAGCAAAGCTATACCAAGGCGGATTCTCAACCCTCTAGGAATCGGGATATCAAATGATTTATGTACTTGGGATTGAGACACATTGTTTGTCAATATTAAAACAAATGAGTGATGATCTTACGCGACAACGGAGAAGAGGTAAGTGATAGTGAGGGTGAATATAATGACATGCCAGAATTGGAAGATGTTAGCGATGGTGAGAAAGTGGAGTATGCAGTAGGAGAACTGTTGATTACACGGTGGGCTCTTACTCAAATCAAAGTAGATGACTTGGAATAAGAAAGGGAGAACATATTTCATACGAGATGTCATGTCAACAACAAGGTATGTAGTATGATTATTGATGTGGGTAGTTGTACCAATGTGGCAAGCATTACAATTGTTGAAAAATTGGGATTAACTATACTAAAACATCTTAGGCCTTACAAATTGCAATGGTCGAATGAATGTGGGGAGGTTAAGGTGAATATGTCAGTGTTGGTGAGTTTCTCAATTGGGCGGTATCATGATAAAGTGATGTGTGATGTAGTTCCTATGCATGCCGGCATATTTTGTTGGAAGACCATGGATGATTGGAAGGTGATTCATGATGGGTACAAAAATAAGTGCAACTTTAATAAGGATGGAAAATCTATTACTCTTGCACCGTTGACACTACAATAAGTGTATGAAGATCAAATCAAATGAAAAAAGTGAAGAAGAAAAAAGATTGAGAGAAAAAGAGAGCGGGATTGATCTTCCACAATAAAAGGGCAAGAAAAAAAAAAGAGTAGAGTCACAAGAGAGTAAAGATAAAATCTTATGAGAGAGGAGAAAAGTCGAAAGAGAACTTATTTGCAAAAGGGAGTGAGTTGAAGAGGGTTATAGTTGAAAATAAACCTATGATCTTGTTGGTTTATTAGCAGTCACTCCTCAATCTTGAGGAATCTAATACAACCCTCTCTAGTTTGGCTACTTCTTTGTTGCAAGAATTCGAAGATATGCTCTCGGAGGACATGCCTAGTGGGCTACCACCCGTTCGAGTCATTGAATATCAAATTGATTTCATATATGGAGTTGTCATTCCAAACATGCCGGTTTATCAGAGTGTCCCGATGAGACTAAGGAACTTCAAAGGAACTCCCGGTTTAAAAACTCACTCTTCAGATCTTCCATTGCATAGTCTCTCTCTCTCTCTCTCTCTCTCTCTCTCTCTCGTTATTTTTCTTGATTATCTCTAATTGTTATTTTTATTATTTTTTTTGTTCAGTTTTTATCTATAAAATTTTGTAATATTAGATGGCTGCCCGTCATGGTCTCGATAATGATGATCATATCGTGTACATCTTCAAATGTGTAAATTATATATGATGTTTCTCCTAGTACTTGAACTTGTATTAACGTAGCAACCCACTGTATGAACTTGTTCAAGTTTGAATTAAATCAATGTACAATATGTTAGCATAGTGAGCGAGTATGAGATTAGTGCAATGGGTTGCGAGACCAAGTGGTCAACATTTGATAAAGTGATGGAAACAATCATAGAGTTAGAGGATAAATACATTGTACAACCAATTGGAGACCAAGTACCAATTCTACCCCCTACTTGGATAATTCTTTTTGTGCCGAAAATATTACATCCGCTCACTTGCGAGCGGGGTCCGCGTGAATAAAAAACCCACAAATGTGTGGTCCCCACACCCTATTGTAAATGTAGATAAAAGATTAGGTAAAAAAAGAGGATGTACATGTGTCATTTTTCCCCCTACTTAATGTAAACATTGTTTACACTGACAACTTTGAATACTATTACATAGTGATTGAGCTAAACAAATAAATAATGCAGGATTGTGTTGGACAATTGATGGTACACATTCATTTTAAAGTATCGGCTGGACATGATGCTAAGTCTTGTGGTAGAAACGAATGCCCAACTATGAATGTTTGGTCTGTCTGCTCATTTGACTTGAAATTCACGCATTCTGGCTAGGTGGGAAGAAATTGCCTCTACTCTAGGATAATGACGAATGCCCTAAAACTTGATTATCCACTCCATATTCCAACATGTAATAACTCGCATAGTGTTTTTGTAATGTTTGACACTAGTATTCTGACAATATGTGTTCTAATGTAGGAAAATTTTATTTTGTTGATGTGCGCTTCATACTTTGAAGTGGAATCATCATACCTCGCAAAGGAGAACATTATTATATTAAATAGTACTCACAACAAAACATACCTTGAAATACTCGTGAGCCTTTCAATCATCGAAGCTCTTCACCTAGCAATGCAATGAGATAGAACATTTGGTGTACTCAAGAAACGCTTTCCCATTTAGGAAGTGGGACCGAGCTGAAATACACCTTTTGCAATGCTGTATAATTCATAATTTCTTGATAGGAGTTGATCCGAATTAAAGTCTCATAGTCGAGGTTGATGCAAACATGGCTAGTAAATCTATAGTTACAAAAAAATCACTGCAATTTAGATAATAATGAAGATGAAGTAAAATGAGAGTTTATTAGAAACTCAATAGTAAATGCAATGTGGGAAGTTATAATTTTGGCAGACATTGACTGCCACTTACCTATTGTAGTCTTTGTTCAATGGTGCTTTGTTTTTTTCCTTTTTTTTTTTTTTATATATCAAACCTTAAGTGTTGGAGACTCGTTATTAAAGTGTTATTATTTTCATTATATTAAGTAAGATGTATTATTTTATTTTTAATCACATTTTCGTGTACTCTTTCATATTGTTTAACCATTCTTTTGAGGACAATAATGTAGGGATTTTAATCGAACATGTAGGCTTATATATGAAATATTGTGTATTAAATTAAATGCTCTCAATTTTGGTCAAACCCATTTAAAGTGATCTAATAAGGTTTCGGTATTTTGAGTTTTGAAGCATCCAATTAAAGTGTGGGTTTTTATGTGTATAAATCAGGTATGTTTCTAATTTCATAATGGGTCGAATTAGATCAATAGGCCGTTAGTGTTAGTGTGTGTGTCTATATATATATACACACACAGACGGTTATGGTCCCCAAATCATACGTTTTGATTCATTATGTTCTGACTCCCATCATCAGAGAGAAATAAGGAACAACTATTGATCTAGAAGACTAAAACCGCAAGATTCATTCATCACATTAATAATTTCTGATTCAAGCACGCTTCTGCTTCGATTTACATATTCTTGATTATCCAACATGAACGATCATTATGATGGTAAATAGCAATTTTTTCAACAAGTGGTATTAGAGCCAATTCATGTTGAATCATTGAGAATCGAAATCTTAATTTGATTCTTGATAGTTTTTTGTTTTCAAATTTAACTATTCCAGTTCAGTTTTGTTAAATTTGAAAATTATTCGATTTTCTTTTTTAAATTTTTCGTTCAGTTTAAAAATAAAATTTTTGGGGCACATCATCGCGCGATGCTTCATATTGGAAGCATCAGAGCCAAGTTGCTGCAATTGGACAGCAGCGTGAAGCGCCGGCAACTTCAAGTTTTGGGGGCATCGTTCTATAAATAAAAAAAATTAGGGTTTGGGTGAATCTTGGAGGTGGGGGTATGTGTTGTAAATTTGATATGTTAAGGGCATTGGTTGTAATTTAAAATTAGGGTTAACTTTTAAAGTTTCAGCCCCTTAACTTTAAAACTTTGGTTATTCAGCCCCGTAAGGATAAAATTCATCCAATTGGACCTTTTAAAGTCTCATGTTTAATAATTCAGTCCCTAAAGTTTGAAAACTAATTAATTTGGGTCATTAAAGTTCTGAGTTTTGTAATTAAGCCCATAAAAGTTCATAATTGGTTTAAATCGGCCCCTAAAGTTTTGAATAATTAATTTTTTTATCCATAAAGTTTCAAATAATTAATTCAAGACTCTTAAAGTTTTCAATAATTAATTCAAGACTCCTAAAGTTTTGGATAATTAATTTCTGATCCCTAAAGTTTTGAATTATTAACCTTAAGTTCCCTAAAGTTTCAAAATAACTCAAATATGCAAATTCGGGGATTTATTTTTCAAATTTTAGTACAAATGACTCTTTTGAGAGAAATAATATTCGAAAGTGAATTAATTGAAGCAACATGTTGCCAAAGCAACCTCTTTTATGAAAATTAGTTAACTTGGAATATTAAAAAGTGTTTGTGTGTGTTATTCATGCGAATATTTGATCGGCCCAAAGGAAGGTCAATATTCAATCGAATTGCACATACACCTATAGTGATAAACATATGACGATTATTTGGTTTAAAGTGTGATCAACAACTCGGTCCAAAGAAAGGTTTATTAATTGACATGTTTTTTTATTGTCAATATTTGATCACTACAACAAGAGTGCTACTTACAAGTCAAGATTTATGTCCAAAGACTAAATATTAATGTTGTGATAGGTGTCTTGTGATGGGGCTTACCATTTTTTGAAATTTT
>CAIGRH010106031.1:0-13475 GCA_903798295.1 Fraxinus nigra | reverse complement strand
TTGAAGCACTGCAAGTGAGAAAAAGTCCTTGGAATTTCATAAATTGTACCTTTATATTTGAACACATGAGGAACATTTGACAGGGAAGGTCTCCTAATAGAGTTAAGGGAAAGTGGCGTTGATGAGATGGGTATATGGTTGTCACCATGCTTTCCATATGGAGTACCAATACTCAACTCATTTGAAGGTAATGCAACTTTAGACTCTCAAAGCTAATTATCTCTATACTTTTCGGATCCGAACCCCTTTTTACTTAAGTAGCTCACGTCCCACGCCTAATTATACTCAAACATAGTTTGACTTGATCGTCAAAGTGCTTGCGACCGCCTCACCATTGTCAAAGATTGCCCCCGTACTCTAATGATTTGTTCTAGTATGGAGGAAGGGGCTACGTGGATATAAGAGGAGATTGGTTGGCTATGTGGCCAGACCTCCAACATCCCAGGTATCAAGCTGATGAGAAGAATTCTCATGGGCCATGTAGGTCCTATGAGTTTGATGATGATGACAACTTCCCATTATCCTCGGAGCTCCGAAGTGTCTTTATGTTAAATCAATTCTCACCTCCCAAGTTTCTTCTATATGAAGGAAGATGTGACCCAGAAGAGCACCTCAGCACTTACAAGATTCATATAAGTGTAAAAGATGTCCACCAGCTTTAAAGTGCAGAGCCTTCCATTTAGCCCTTGATGGAGCATCCAAGAAGTCGTATAATATGATCCAATCGGAAAGTATCAAGAGTTTGCCAGACCTAAAAAAAGCTTTGCTAAATCAGTACATAGTCAAAAACTATAGAGAAGCCACCCATTCAATGCATTCAAGACATAAAACAAGCATCGATGAAACGCTAAAAAGCTGCTTTGCCCATTTCACCGATGAAATGACCTACCGTGAAAAGGTCACCGAGAGAGAAGCCATCTCTACCTTAAAAAAACCCCTCAACATGAACATCCTATTTTGGATGGATGTTCGAAACGAGAATCCCAACACCTAGGATAAACTGGTGGAGATAATGAGATGTGAGATCGTCAGTGAAGAGATGATTGATCATCGCAATAGAGTAGCATAAGGCTCCTACCTCCTCAAAGAAAAAGAGAAAGGGACCTTACCTCTTATTTGGTAAACCAGCAATGGACCCCCAAGTAATGCATGTCATCACTCCTACTTCAGTCCAAGCTTTAGCCACGACTACCTTGAATAGAATTTTACCATATGAAAAGGTTAGACCTTGCGGCTATGAGGAATATAGGTTGTCCGGTCCCAATAGAGATGGCAACGGGGCGGGGCACCCCTACCCCGTCCCGTCACTCCCCCACTCCGCCTTGTCTCGAGCCCCGTCCCCCGCCCCGCCTTAGACAAGGCGGGGACGGGATGATATTTTTGTCCTGTTTATTTTTAAATTCTTTTTTTTCTAGTTAACTAATTTTTTAATTTTTTGTAATTTGTATTTAATTTTTGTATTCTTCATGGGGCGGGGCACTAGGTCCCAATAGAGAAATAGAGAAAGATGCGGCAGACCTAAAAATAGGCCCTACAATGATGTGCGATCCTATTATTCTTATCATAGAGTTCGTGGTCATGATACCAGTGATTATGAAGATATATCACAACTCATGGAGCAAAATAATCCCCATGATCATATGAAAGAGAATACCCCCTACAAGAGAATCCGTCCTCGCTTATACAGGTTCAACAGCCTAGGCGAGATGAGGCAAGGTGACTTCTTAAAGAGAACTCCCTTCGTCATAAGAGGGATGAAGATAAAGAAAGGCCAAGAAATGGGCAAAGGCAAAGAAAGGACCCCCTCGATGGATGTGGAAAATGCATATCCAAGAGATAGACACAATTTTCGGAGGTCCATATATAGAAAGTGAGTCCCGAAATGCACAAAGGGATTTTATTAGGGATAGCAATGATCCTTCAATAACTAGCTACATAGTTAATAACAATCCCATGGGGCTGGGAATGTACAACACATCACCTTCACCCAAGAAAACACTACGGGTCTACACAACTCCCATTGCGATGCCTTGGTGGTAAGAGCTGTTGTGGCACACAATGGGTTAAAGCACATGTTGATGGATAATTGGAGTTCTATTAACATCCTATTTGGTGCCCTCTATGATAAGATGGTGGATCACAAGCTGACCCCCTATGACCTTCCCATTATATAGATTTACCAGCGACATCATCATCCTAAGGAGAAAAATCATCATTGTAGTGGAAATAGGCGCCCCTCCTCAAACGACCCACTACTACATGGAGTTTCTCATGAAAGACAGTAGGTCGGCCTACCATAGTCTTGGAAAGACCTACTTTGAAGGAATTATTGGTCGTCACCTGCATAAATCACTCGTGCATGAAGTTCAATTTAGCCTCATCACAGGCTACTTCTTCGCTAACAGGCTTGCCCTTAAAACAAAGGTCTAGCCTTAGCTCAATACACCACCATCCGCTTCTTCACCAGCAGGCTCGTCCTTAAAGTAAAGGCCTCACCTTAGCTCAATTTAGCCTCATAACAGGCTGTTTCTTCACCAACAGACTCGCCATCAAAGCAAGGTCGTCGTTTTAGCTCAATTCAACCTCATAACAAGTTGTTTCTTCACTAACAAGCTCGCCCTCAAAGCAATGGCCTCGCCTTAGCTCAATTTAGTCTAATCGTGGGCTACTTTTTTGCCAACAGGCTCGTCCTCAAAATAGCACCTCGTATTAGCTTAATCCGGCCTCATTACAGTCTGTTTCTTAGCTAAAAGTCTCACCCTCATGTAATGGCCTCACCTTAAATCAGGTTCATAAGCTGTTTCCAATTTTTTACCTATATTATATATTCTAAGTTTACACATTATATAAATAATCATGCTTTGATTTAGGGGACTATTGTGCTGCATTATTCAAAATAGCTGTTACCAAATGTTTACCCGTATTATACATTCTAATTCCACGTGTTATATGAATAACCATGCTTTGAATTAGGGGATTATTATGATGTGTTATCCATTCACAATTGCAATTGAGGGAGGTTAGAAAAGCACAAGTTCAACTGACATAAAACATCTCATGCCAAGGTACTGCCTTTTCTGAAATAGAACATTTGACATGGAGAAGACAACACAATTGGACCCAAAAGCTCAATATCCATACATGGACTTGGAAAATTACTGTTATGGCTCTTCTAGCGAAACTCCAATCATGGTTACGTGGCAGCCACATAGCAAGTGAACCTAAACTTGCACTCCACATCACTCTAGTCATATGGCAAAAATGTTGAGCCCCCATTAAGAGGTCAAACTCATGTGAAAGGTTGAACCCTCATGGAAAAGGAAGGCATGAGATCTTCTATACACGATCTTCTATAAATGATTGGGATAACAACTTACTATTGCACCACTCTACCAAAGTCAATATGTCAAGTCAAACCCCTATGCGTTAGACATAGGGCTGCAAACAGTCATAATATTAAATGCACTTAAGTCTATGATTAACTGATTGACAATATGACAAAATGCCTCGACTGTTAAGATGTGGCCACATGTTTCTTCATCTAATGATTGTTACTTATCAACTTCTACTATAAAACCTCACACCTTGTGTCATTTAAAGGTAATGCAATTTTATATTCTCAAAGCTATAAGTTTTCTCTCTTCCTCTATATACTTCCCGAATCCAAGTCCCCTTTTAAGTGGTTCACATCTTAAGCACGCCCCCATACTCAAATAGATTCAAACATAAGCTGACTTGGCTGTTGAGTGTTAGCGGCCACCTTTCCACCATCGGAGAGTGGCCCTACTTTAATGATTTATCCTAACATATATGAAGAGGTTGCATGAACGTTAGAGGAGCTGGAATCTATTGGTCATGTTATTCCTATAAAAAATTGAGGTCAATAGATTTATTTTGTAAATTGGTACTTGCATTATTATAATCTCAGCTCTAAAGAAATCATTGTTGATTTCGTGAATTGGCTTCTACGAAATGTGTAAGAATAAATAGATACATATATATTTAATTATTAAATACTTTTCTTGAATTGACTTCAATGATATGAGTAAGAATGAATAGATATCTAAATATATTTAATTATTAACTATTGTTTGGTTGGCTCATTTGGAAAATCAATTACGCAAATGTTGCATGCATCTAGATAAAATGGAGCAATTAATTCTTTTTGAGTGTTTTTCCCCGTCATTGTACTGTGAATTGTTGGATAAAAACGAGTGGTTTGTATGTAGATTTTATAATTTAGATAATAAATCATAGCTCCTATTTGGTAAGCAATTACTAATTTTAACCACATATTCATGGGCCCCTCAACTTTTTAATCACATATTTCATAAAAAAAAATTCAAAATTAGCTAAAAATTTTATTTTAATTCCAACAAAAATAGAAGCATAATATGAATAGCATAAGTTAAAATAACAAAATTAATGTAATACTAAACTCAAGAAAGAGTTAGACAGGTGGGCCTAAGAGAGTAGAGAAAATCGTTGTCCTAAGGTTGTGTTGTCTCTCTTTTGTATGTTACTTTCGGCACTATCGACTCTAAGTTAAAATCCTTATAGTTGGTTTTCCTTTAATGGGCACAACCACCGAGAGAGAAGGTGTGAGCCTTATCGAGTTGTCAAAACTTTAGCAATATAGTATGAAATGTATAGAATATAATCCTTCAACATGTGTGTCAAACAATGAAAATTCACTCCCTTTATTGAAAATTTAACTCCCCACAGCTAATCCATTCAAAAGTACGCTTCAAATGTAAGATTTTTAATTATGTATTGAAACTGTTCAATAAGTGTATGTCTTCCGAACTTGAATCCCACTATGTAATAACAATTCTAATTTAAGAGAGTCATAGTGCAATAAGCCATAAAAAAAATTTCTTTATATTACAATGTGCAATAAGTGCAGGTGTCTTCCGAACTTGATAGCTTCTATTCCATTGGCTACTTAGCCAACTTCCACATCTTCAATATATTTGTCATCCTTCGAGCCATGACTACATTGTACATTTATTTACTAGATTCATATTTGTAAAATATAACAATTAAAATATTTACTAATTTGGGTGGAGATGAGATGGTGACCATGTTTCCCTCCCAATCCCGGTATTCAAATCGGGATCGGGACTTTATCCCGTCCGCGCCCCCATTTGGGCCGGCACTCTAGGAGATCACGAGTTTTCCGTCTCAATGCCATCCCTAATATTTATGTCATTTATCATTTGTCTTTCTATTAATATTATTTCAACAATAATATTATATCAAATATTATTTATAACTAGACCTTTTAAAAAAATTAGCACATCATCTTCACCTTGTCTACCAATTTAAAATGTAGAAAATTCCAAAATTACTGAATTCATAACTAATCCTACAGCAATTTTGACTTTTTATAGCATAAAAATCAAGTAGCAATTCTTATAAGAACTCCCAGCCATTTTATTAAGGCGTGCTTTTCTCTTATACATTCTACGTGTCCATAAAATAATTAGTACTTGTTTAATAAATTTTGGTTCATGCCTAGTTTCAATCTTTTGCCAAAAATCGATTTTTATTAACTAGTCTATTGCACATGCAATGCACGTGCTTTGTTATTTTGAAGGTAATGATAGCGTTCCTGAAAAATATATTTTTCTCTTTTTTTGGTAACCTCTTTTTAAACTTTGATACATAAGACAACATTTTTTATGTACTCGCTTCTCTGAAGTGAAGAATTACCGATACTCAGCATTATTGTCAAACATTATGAAAGTAGAAAATAATTACGAAAGAACCTAAATTTTATGAAATGGCAAATGAAACCTAATAACATTGAAGAATTGCAATAGAAGCAATCTTGGATAAAGAAAATCATCGAGGTAATAAAAGCAAACATGTGAGTGCCATAATTTGACAAAAGTGCTTTTGAGCCTTTCCCATGCCTCCGGATATATCTCAAGATCCCTCTGTTTGAAAGTATAGACTTCGTTTCAAACTTGGTGGACTTAAGACAGCGGCAAGAATTTCATGGTAAATTTTTGCACCTTGTCATTCCATGATACAATACTTTCAGCATGTAGTGAGTATAACCATGCTTTTGCGCCTTCCTTTAATGTTTGAGGGAAAAAGTTCATTTGTAATGCATCTATAGACATCCACTCATGGTTGATGACTTCGCACAACATTAAAAAAGCTCGTATGTGTTCATGAGGATTTTATGTAGCTTTCCCGAAGAACTTGATGTCATGATAATTCTGGAAGATATTGACAGCATAAGGTCAGAGGTAGAAGTTTGCTTGTCCAAATGGCGAGTAGACAATAGGTAGTTGCACGGGTACTGGCGTTGGATTAACATAATCCCCTACCAATATTAGGCCCTCATTGGCGATGGTCTTTGCTAAACTGGGGGTACTGCTTGAATTGGATCCTGAAGTGCATCATGGATTTGATTCTGACTTTCAGTCATTGCTCATTGCTCTTCTCTATTCTCTCCTGCACTGTTTGAAGGTCCTTTTGATTTCGAGATCTAGTGAAGCTAGCTCAAAGTCGTCAAGATTTTGCATAAACTGACACCTTGAGAGAAGTGAAATAGAAAGAGATCGAATAGTATAATGAATAGCCTAAAACAAAAAAGAAAAAGAAAAGAAGAAGAAAAAATATTGAATCTAATATAAATAAATAAACTAAAATTAAAATCGCTATTCCTCGATAACTATGCCAAAAACTTGTTTAGCTGAAACCCGCAAGCATACGAGACCGTTGACAAGTAATAATAAAGTGAGTTGTGAGTTATTGTCCCACAAGAAATAATATTTAACTTTGGTGTACTAGTTATCACTAAATTGATTAATAGTAATACAAAAGAGTTTGATTGATTTTTCTACTACTTATAACTATGAAAGCTATAAAGATTGATTTTTTTTTTTATCAAATATGAGATGAATGTATTGGATTGCAGAATAAACATATTGGTGTTTAGTTCTAATTCTCTACTTATGTAAGTTAGCATGATTCATGTGTTCAAGGCCATCAATAATCTATTAATAACTAATATTCTCTTTCAATATAATATCAAATTTATTGATTAACACAATTCAACCCGCTTCTATTCTTAATCCGAATTCATATCCAAAATAATCATTAAATCATAGGATTATCACACATAATTGCATATGCCATAAACATTATTTCTAATATTTATTGTTCGTGTGTTAAATACGTATTGTTTTAATGATTCTCTCAACACTACAAATACGCAACTAATTATCTAAATGATGGACAAATATTCGAACAACACAAGATTCATGCATATTTAGTCAATAACACAAGAATTAACTAAAAAACATTAAGTCTTGAATTAAAAACTATAAATTTGTATGTTTCATCATTAAAAACACAAGAATTAGCATTGCCATATGAAAATTACATAAAATAAAGAGAAGCGACATCACCCGAGGATAAGAAAATAGTGAGGAACTTGAAAACTTCAAAAATGTCTTGAAATCTGACCCAAGAGATGAAATTACGCTTCTTCAATGTAAAAATTTCTTTTCTTGCTCTACTATGATAAAATCGGCCTCCCTTTTGTACTGGACGTCTTTCACAATTTATAGGATGCCAAAACAATTGCATTGAATTGTTACCAAAATAAAATAAGGAAAATCGAATTTTCCCCTTTTTTATACTGAGCGCACCTGGTTTGTTAAGCGCGACTTGGTCTCTCTTTGGTTTATCATGATAAACCAAAAGTCTCACAAAATATTGAATAAATAAATCAGCCCTTTTTACATACAAGGTTGAATTCGAGTCATGTTGTTACATATTTATAAAATTCTCCGACCCCTTGTGGCGCATAACTTTAAACTAACTCACTACTAGAAAACACGTTTTCATCAAGGGGAAATTACCAATGACACCATTCGTTGCTATCACCAACGAAAAAAGTGACTCCGTTGATAAAGGCTAGTTCTACTCACATATGAATATTTCATTGGCGAAAGTGTATGTCAACGTTCATGGTTCATTGGCGGGAGAAATTTCTTTATGTTTTGTATATCAAAAAACAATTGCAGATTATTCTCCATAATATTTAAATCCTTGGTGAATGGGAAATGAATAATTTAGTATGTTCACATGATATGGATGGCATTGTTGGGCAGATAGGGGACTCTGTGTAGGAACATCGAAACTTCTATCTTCTGCCAAACGTGGCCCATTTTTCAAATAAATTCATGTCAACTTTGCAAGAAATGGACTGTTCAAATTTAAAGTTGACGAAGACTGATATGACATGATGATTTTTAAGTATTTACAAGCAGTTAGCTCTACGAAATATTTAGATAATAATTTATTATAAGTTGAGTGTCTTACGATATATGTTTCATTAACTTAAATTTTAATTTAAGCTTTGCCCAACATGCTCGAAATTCTATTAAACAAATTTCTATTTATGAATATTTTATCGGGTTCATTTAAGCAACGAAGTTTGTTAAAATTTTCAAACTTGTCATTATAATAGTTTTCTTACAATATTAGTCATTTAAACTACATTATTGATCACTCATTTACATAAAATCATGCCCATCACCGATGTGACTTTATGATAGATCGTGATCGATATGAAATTCTCACAAACCATATTAATACTATTTTATTTAAACCAAAGTCACATCCTATCTTTGGTTGAGTCGTGCGCTTTTGTCTCTCTTTGGGACAACTTTCAATATTTTTGTCAAAATTTTCTATCATGGTATTCAATTGAGGCGATTCAAAATGCATTGGAAAATTAACTCAAATGCTACAATTCTTCTAGAGTATCATTTTTCCAATTCGAAGGGTCTCAGTCTGAGACTCAAAATTTGGAGCATGACTCTTTCAGTTAGTAATTGATGTGTAATAATACTTTGATTATATTTCATTTGTTTGATTTCTTTTTTCATCCAATTGATACCTAATACTCTCAGATCTTTATCGTGAGGTCCGTCATAATTTTTTAGTATTTACATTTGAGTCCCCAAACTTTAAATCTCTTACAATTGAGCCAATCTTTTTACCATTTTTCTCCAATTCGTCATTTATGTTGATTTGTACCTAACAAACACTACACACATAGAATTAAGTCATAATTCATCCAAATAAATACTCTAATTTAAAGGCCAAATAAATGTACAAAATACACTTATCACATGACAGTGACCATCAATGGAACTATTATTTAATAATTAGCTTGTACCACCAATTTTTTTATTTTAATTAAATCACCAAAATCCATATTTTTTGCGACCATTAACGACGTCTTTGCCATTCACTAAAGCATCTTATGTGATTTCTAATAATATCACGGAGACATTACCGCAAATGATTGTTGATGAAGGTGTTAGCGATCCTTAACAATACAACACTAACTTTATCAGAATCGTCAATCGTTATTTCATCGGTGATCACCAACTAAATTTCCTTATGTCATTATTTCCTTCGTTATTGTTTTGAAAATTCCCAAGGCAATTTTGCATAAGGTCCTCAAATTGTTTGAGACACCTATGATGTTGTAACAAATAAATCAAGAATGACGAAAAAAGTGAAGAGTGGGATGCTTCGCCTCTCTTATTGAGTAATAGGTAAACTATGGAAGTCGCTTAAAACTCGTCGAGACTTTTTGCTCTCAACAATCTAACTTGTTTCGAATTGCGAAGGCACACAAGTCTCATGTAGCATAATAAGATCTCCCCTACACGAATGGAAAGCAATAGTCTTACCGTATTGTCAGTTATATGAATGTGCGCGACACAAGATAGTGGAGAGAATTAAGCTAGTTGTAGACTCATGGTGTATAACTAGTTTGAGACCCTTTGAGGTGTCAAAATCAAGGCCATTTATTTATATACGCGTTGTTAAAATCAATGGTAAAACCGTGTGTCGTGTCAAAGAGTGTAAATAAAGACGTTAATCATGATGTAAGTGTAACAAAACTGTAGTGAAGAACTATATTTCTGTAGGTATCGTAAGATACCAGTATCAGGAGAGCTCCAAATTGGCAGAGGAAAAAAGCGAGAAAAACGAGAGCTTGAACAATCATGGTTACTTTTAGGGTGTACTCTTGAACTGTATTTTTACAGCTTAAGGGGGAACATATATTATACATATAAGACATGTAATGGGCAATACATTCCATATATTTCCTTGTTTGATCTCCATTATTTTTAAAATATATTTTTCTCTCTTCTTTTTAACCACACATTCTTCAATTAAATAATATTACATGCAAATCCAAAAAAAATTATTATTTTTTAACCACACATTCTCCATCAATCAACTATTCCAAAAGTAAAGTTAAGTGTACAACATTGGTTGATAACCGTATGATGTCAAAATCTTAGCATGTGATATAGAAAATAATTTTTTAAAATGGATGCATATAATGATGTCAAATAGAATGTTATCAACCAATATTGTACATGTAGCATGATTCATTTCAAAATGCATTCTTAGAATAAAATAGAGATCAAACATCTATTGAATATTACATAATTGGGTAATATTTTTTTTATCCAGTGGACAATACATCATCTATTTGGGCAATGGGTTAACTAATATAGTACTTTTATGCCTAAATTCTTTTTCCTTCTTTCCATGTGTTTTTATTGGAAAAATATTGTTTCCTTTATTTCACGTAATTTTTTATCTTGTTTCTATCTTTGTGGTATTTTTAGGATTTTGCATGTACCTTTATAAATACCAGGCTCTTTTTACAAGTTTCATATTACTAAAATATAGAATAATTTTTTGGGCATAGTTATTGTATTTGATTTCTCTATATTAGTTAATTGAATAAAATACTTTGTAGCTCTGCCAATTGACTATTTACCTTTTATCTTGTTATTTGTTTGCGATCATATACTTCATATTGTGTCAAATATATTACATCGATTCGTTTTATTTCCCAACAAGTGGTTAGAGTTATTAGTTGTGATTTGTTTAAGATTTTTGTTGATGGCAGACATGATATATGAATTTTCGCTATTGGATCGCAATACAAGATTTTCGTTGTAACAAGAGAAGACTTGAGTTGTACTCGCACACATGGATTTGGATGATATGTTACTGGGATTTGACAAAATGCCCACAACTTGGACGACGAAGGAGAAACAACGAAAGGATCAGAAGGTACTTTCATAGATCTATCTCCATCTCTCTAACAATATTCTTCATGATGTTTTGAATGAGAAAACGGCAGTTGCGTTGTGGTTCAAGTTGGAGCAATTGTGAATGACTAAAAGTCTGACAAGTAAGTTGTATCTGAAGTAAATGTTGTATTCTCATAGCATGGCAGAAGGTGGATCTTTGGAAGATCATGTGGTCTTATTCAATGAGATCGTTGCCGATTTGGAGACTTTAGAGGTAAAATATGATGAAAAAGATTTGGCCTTAATCCTTTTGTGTTCTTTGCCTACTTCGTTTATAGACACGATCTTTTATAGTCGTGATACTGTCACCATTGAAGATGCGTATGATGCATTATTTTCAAAAGAGAAGATGAAGCATTTGGTTAGATTCGAGGCCAGAGATGGAGAATGACTTGTTGTTCACGGTGATTTGAGAAGGGGTAAGTCGAGGTCAAATTTCACTAATTAGGTTTGTTATTATTGCAAGAAGAAATGACACATAAAAAAGGATTGTGACAAATTGCATAATAAAGTTAATTTGACTACAAATCATGATAAGCAATTAAATTCTTCAAAGAAAACCAACATAGGTAAGAACTATTTGAGTAATTGAGATGTTTTGACGATTTCTAATTTGGAATCCAAACCAGACGAGGAATAGATTTCGGATATAGCTTATGCGTTCCATATGTGTCCCAATTGGATTTGTTTAAAATATATGAAATGGTGATGCAACGTGTCGTTGTCATCAGCAACAACGAATCTTTTCGAGTAACTGGTATTAGTATAGTCAAATTGAAATTAGTGGATGGAACATGTAGAAGACTTGATCACGTTTGATATATTCTAGATTTGAAGAAAAATCTCATTTCGTTGAGTACTCTTAAATTAAAAGGATACACGTTCTCTAAAGAATGTAGAGTCTTGAGGGTTCAAAAAGGTGTTCGTATTGTATTAAAGGGGCATAAAATGTCCCAATTATGCATCTTACAAGGCCAGACATAATTTGTGAAGAAAAGTCAGCACATATTTAGTAGTGTTGTTGAGATTTAGTTTAATAGCGTACCTTTGGGATTTTGTTCATGGTTCACATTGAAGAATATTACTTAATCGAGTTTGGAGGATATGGATAATTCCGCTTTGCCACCATTACTTGTGGTTCCATCGTATTCAACTGATAGGGATAAACACAATGGAGATAGGTACGTGAATGCTAATTCGGTTACACATGCTTTTAACATTTTTTAAGGTTTTGCGACTAGTCGGGGCCTTTTATGAAATCATTGAGAGTTGATTCTGCAACAGGATATGCTTCGACATTGTTTGATAATTTTTAAGTCTTTGTGAATTTTAGGGAACCCGGTGTTTGGGTTCATGTATTCATATTGGAAACCGCGGAAGAGAAGTATTTTGTGTTGAAAAAAGTTTTGTTCCTGTTGAAGAGTTCGAATTTTACGTTGTAGTAAGCTTTATTTTTTAGGTAGAAAAATTTTGGAGCTTCGTTCATTGCATTGGAATTGTGTCAAGATGGAGATTATTGGGGTTTTTCCCCCCAAATTAGGTTGAGTTTTTTAGAAAACATTTTTTCCTTTCTTTCCATGTATTTTTATTGGGAAAATATTGTTACCTTTATTTCATGTGATTTTTTATCTTGTTTCTATTTTTGTGATATTTCTAGGGTTTGACGTGCACCTCTATAATTACTAGACTCTTTTCACAAGCTTTGTATTACTGAAATATAGAGTAATTGTGTAGGTACGGTTATTGTATTTGTTTTCTCCATATTAGTCAATAGAATAAAATAATTTGTTCTTCTGCCAATTAATTATGTCTCTTATTTTGTTATTTGTTTGCAATCATATACTTAATATCGTGTCATATATATTACCTCGATCCATTTTATTTTCCAACTGAATTTCTTTTATTGATATCAGGAGAGTAGATGTACTATTTTTCCTATATTCAGATTTTATTCCATTTGATTTTGAAGACAATGTATTAATGAGGCAGCATTTGATTACTCCATTTTAAATTATATTCTTTTTCCCTTCATTTGATATTTGCATTACAGTGGATTTATTTTATTAATGAATTTTGCTTCTCTTACAACCCCAGTTCACAGTACCTTTCATAGCTTTTCGAATTTGATGACGTGGCAGTGACCCGACCCCAAAAAAAAAAAAAGAACCGGCCCAGAAGTGAAGTCTTATTCCCATTTCGCATTGAGATGCCGAGACCTAATCCCCAATTCGAACCTCCCCCAAATCTCGACATTTCTTTCCCGTCATCAAGTTTCCATCGATTCCAACCACAGTAGTGCCCACCGGTGGTGTCGCC
>CAIGRH010105910.1:0-11082 GCA_903798295.1 Fraxinus nigra | reverse complement strand
GTACGCTAATCGAATTTACAAACTGCTTATATCATCTTGAAGCTTAGTTCGAGAATTACATTATGGGCATATCAAATAATCCAAACAGATACCGAAAATAGTTAAAAATGCGTTAAACGTGAAGTTTAAAGAAAAACGTCTAACTCGCATTTTTTTTTAAAAATCAATTATTTCATTAACACCTATTATTTTTGCGTATACTTTTTGAAAATAAGATTGTGCCCCCCAACATAAAAAGTCTGCGTCCGCCCCTGACCTTACGGATCTCAGTTTGGACTTTTCTAGCCTATTTCGTCCATTCAGTTGAAAGTCTATTCCTAATCACTTGAAAGTCATTTTTATCCATTCAGTTTGATCTTGGAAAACCGTAGAAGAATGCTTATGAATATGCCTACAGCTAGAGGGGCGTTCTAGCCTATACAGTGTGTTTTTCTTTTTATATATTGAGCCTTTTGCCATCAAAGGAGAAGAATTTCTTCCTGTTCTTCACTCTTATCCCTTGGGTGAATTTCTTTAGGTGGCGAGTGTGAACATTGACGCTTCTCCTATCCCATTTATGAATCCTTTTGGGAGGGGAGTTGATCTTTAAGTGAGTGTTTCTTTGTCACCTCCTAATCTGCCCCATGTTTCCAAAGCCCAAAGAGAAAGTAGAGAGAGGAGAGGTAAAAAGCGCAGAGGAAATATAAAAAAATGATGGATGCAATTGAGATTTTGTCAACGTCATTGTTTGTATTAGCATAACTAGTTTCAATTATATTGAATAGTATTAGAATTAGAGTGTGATACGAGTTCTATGTGGAAGATTGTAAGAATTTGTACGTGACGCGAATTCCTTGTTGAAGTAATTGAAAAATTCTAATTGAAGTGCAAGTCAAGAAGAATTCAGTTTGGAATGCTATTGTCTATTGGAATTATATGTCAAGTTGAATTCTATTTTGGAAGTCCATTAAGGGTTGAAAATTGGTATTGGACTTGAAGAAAAGTTCGGAATGAAAAAAATCACTTGAGTAAAAAATTGGGTAGAACGCCCGGCGTCGTGCACCGGGCATGGGTGCCGCGACGCCACTTGTACTTGTTCCGATTTTTCGCATTTTTCTCTACTTTTTTGTTTCGGACTTGATTTTTTTAGCATCCTATTTCATCAACTCTACTATGAGGTTTTGGACGTCTCATATATGTTCCATATAAATATTAGACCATTCTATATAATTTTATAGTGTGAGAAAAGTGATTATTAGCTTTTAGGATCAATTGTATATTTCCCCATTATTACTGGTGCAATAAAATCTCATAATTCTTCTGTCCTATTTTCTTGTTTTCTTTTATTCTTTTGCTTGTAATTAAATACTTCATTATTGTGACATATAATTTCAACATCTCAATTCGGTGGTTGTTTCATTTCAAGTGGCATCGAGCGATACGTGATCTTTGAATTCCAAACAGTTGGTATCAGATATTATGGGCATAATTAACACGACGAAGATAATTGATCATTCTAATTAAAGTCGGCTTAAGAAAAACTCTTTTTGACATGCTATTTTTGTATTATATTCGAAGTCTATTTGGAAAATTCTACTTGAAGGTCTATTTGAAAGCCTAATAGGGAGTTTGAAATTTGTGTTGGATTTGAAGAGGTCAACATATAGACCAAGGAGATTTTTTTTACGCTCTCCACCAACTAGCCTCTAGCCTGCCACTCAAGCGACACCGTCGAAACTTTGTGTAGAGAGCTGGCTACATCCTAGTACTCTAACGATGCCAAAGCTGCCCACTTGGCACCATCATGGTGCTCGAGCCACGACTCGTCTGGCCCAGGTCTGTTTTTGCGTTTTGACGTGCTTCTCTCCATTGTATTTTAGATTAAATTAGATAAATTATAAACACGAAATCATTGTATTCTTTCTCCACATTTTAGCGAATTTTCATTTCCTATGCAAAGTATTTTATTATTGAGTTTGTGATCAATTACTTTATATTGTGTCATATTTTCTTTTCTCGCCAATTATTATAACAAATTGGTATCTAAGTAATCATGTATCTTCTATGTTGTTTATAACAAATAGAAATGGTATTTGTTTACTATTGTAATTTCAAAAATGAACACTTAAATACCCCTCAAAAGTAAGCAAATTGATATGTTTGTGCCGATTTGATAAAAATAAAATAGACTCTCCATTGATACGACATGCTATTTGTTAGGTTTTTAGTGTCGGGGAATCTATGGACAAAAAGACTAATTTGTAACGTATTGTAAAAGTCAAGGATCTAGGGTGCCATTTGTACAAATGGGTTTATGAGGTTTAGAGTTCGAGTATGAAAAGAGGAGAAATACGGCGTCGTATTTTTGCTAGCTTCCCGCCCAGTTTGCGCTCGAGTGGCAAAAGCAAATTGCCTATCACATTCCTGTTGTCGAGCTCTCGCTTGAGCAAAAGTGTGTCGCTTGCCTGTCGCCAACTTCACAACAGGTCGATCCAGAAAAATTCTAATTTGTTATTTTTAAGATTTTTTCGGGCCCATTCAACCTAATTATCATTCCTCTATAATTACCCAAGTCTATGCACGAATTGGGGGTGGTTGTTCATTGTGCCTCTTCTCTATAATATATTCATATTATTCTTTGAAGATTCAAGAGCATGTTCATGTATTGATTCAATCTATTTACTCTTGAGATTATACAACCGCAGATTTGGGAAAAAACATCAAATCTTTGAATATAAAATACCTACTTCCTAAACACCCTTAGGAAGATATTTTCTCAGTTGAACTTCGGTGAATTGATTTACTACTAATCTAAAAACAATTAAAAACGGTCTTGTTGCTTGTTAATTGTATAATTCCACATGAAAGGTTGAACTTAATAAACTTTCATTTAGTATCAGAGCCTAAATTCGAATCCTAACCTTTGATTTCTAGATAAGTAATTCATTATCCGTCCCGCCATATTTTAATGGCAATAATTATGCCTAATGAAAGGTTTGAATGAGAGCTTTTTTAAAATTTATGTATGAGCGTGAGTAGTTGGGCTGCACCTAGAGCTAACTTAGACGAGTGTAACTTGAATAATAAAACCTTACATGCCCTATTTATGTCAGTTTTCCCGAAAGAGTGTATGCAAGTGTTAATGTGTGAGGTAGCAAAAGAGGTTTGGAATATTCTACAGACCAGACATGAGAAAACTCGGTCTGTTAAAAACTCTAAGTTGCAGTTATTAACCACTAGGTTTAAAAAGATTAAGATGAAAGAAAATGAGAGATTTGATGAATTCTAAGCGAGTTTAAATGACATAGTTAATTCTAGTTTCAACCTAGACGAGATAATTCCTGAGTCAAAAATTGTTAGAAAAATCCTTAGATTCTTATCTGAGCAATTTAGACCTAAAATCACTACTATTGAGGAGAGTAAGAATATAGACTCTATTAAGGTGGAAGAGCTGGTTGTATCTTCAAACTTATGAGCTGACATTAGCTAAACCTACAAACGATAAGTCATTAGCCTTAAATACTGTGAGGAAAAGTCATAGAGAGTTCTCGAATTCCAATTCTCCTAATGAAGAGGAGTTAGCAAACTTTGCTAAAAGATTTCAAAATATATTTAGGAATAAATGAAAACCTCAAGAGAAGTATAAAAGTGGACCTAGTGGGTCTAGGAAGTTTTCTAAAACTGTGAGATGTCATAATTGCACAGATTTTGGCTATGTTAGGAATGACTGCCCTATCAACAGGAGAGATTCAGATTAGGAGAAAAATCATATTGTTTCTAGTACGTCTAAGACTATGTTTGTCCCCGGTACTGACCAGCTTAAATATGTGTCTAACCCTGAACCTAATAATAAGGAATATGTAGGATGGAAGCCTACTAGACAGCGTAGGACCCTCCAACCTAGGAATAGACATCAGCAATCACATACTTTTGGTCCTAGGTTTATCCCTACGTGTTTTCACTGTGGTTTTTAGTGTTGGTGATTCTATGGACAAAATGACAAATTTGTAACGTGTTTTAAAATGAAGGACCTAGGGTACAATTTGTACAAATTGAGTTATGAGGTCTAGGGTTAGAGTATGAAGAGAGGATAAGCACCCGCCGCATTTTTGCTAGCTTCTCGCTCAGTTGGCACTCGAGCGACAAAAGGAGATTGCATATCGCCCACATATCGTCGAGCTCTCGCTCTAGCGATAGTGCTTCTCTCGCTTGTGGCGATTTCACGCTTGAGCGACAAGTCGATCCGAAAAACTCTAATTTGCTGTTTTGAAATAGATTTTTCCGGGACATTAAACCTAATTATCGTTCCCTATAAATATACCCAAACATATGCACGAATTAGGGGTGGTTGTTCATTTTGCCTTTTTTCTATAACATATTAGGGTGGATGTGGAGCACGGCCTGTGAAAAAATTAATAATGTTTCGGAAAAGCAAATATGGGACAACAGCAATCCAGTTTCTGTGTATCTTTGGTAGGTACACCATACAAAAACTAATACTCGGTATTGTCAATTAATGTAAGTAATGTGATATATTCACGATTTAACAATATTAAAAAGTTGAGATAAATTAAGAAGTCGCCGACCAGAAGACGTCTTTCACGAGAAAGCAATAAAATTTTATAATATTAATTAGCAAGTTGAGATATCATAATCAATTAATGTAATCCATTATAAGCAAGTTGCTATTTGTTAATTCAATAAATTGTATGGAAACATAGCACTGTTTGTCACCAAACTATTAGCCAGTTTCATTGCATCTTTAGTAGGTACTAACCAACCAATACGCTATATTTGTATAGGAAATATATTGAGGTGCTAATATGTGACATCAACTGATGTGGTCGTATATATTGGTGTGTTGCGAACTTGAGATGAACGAAGTCGTGTCTGAAATCCATTGCTGTGAAATACGTGTCAAAGTAATCATATTAAATTTTTTCATCTAGCAATTAGACCTAATCTCAGTATTTAGCAATGTTCTAAAAGCTCGTATAGGTGGCATCTAGGCTCAAAGCTCGAGCAAAATGCCTCGTTTCGCCCCCAAAAGCATTTTTTTTCCAATTTCTAAATGGTTGAATTTTTTCCTTCCTCTTTTGTCTTCCTAAGGCGCACTTTGTTAGTTTTTTTTGTTTTTTTTAAAGTCCTCTATTTAACTTTAACTTATTAGGCCCCCGTTTGGTCTCTATTAAAATTATAATACAATTTTCTATTTCTTCTTTTCCACCACACATTCTCTAATAAAATAATATTACACGTTAATAAAAAAAATTCATTCTTTTTTACACATCTATTCTCCAAAAAAAAATATTATTCCAAAAATCATAATCTCAAATAATGGGGGCCAAACGGGGGCTAGTTTTTTTATTTTTATTTTTAATCATTTGACTTTAGTTTCAAGTTTATAAAAGATTTTATTAGTACAAAAGTTAAAAATAACTCTATCTAAATAATTAAATAAGATTTAAGCTATGATGCTATCTATATTATGTAATTATGATCTTGAAACTCATTATTTTATTGCAAACTACAAAAATATATATGAAGTTCCTATAAATCTATTAAGTAGGACTTGTCTAGTTGAAAAGTGAAACTATGAAAGACATTCTAATTTTTGTATTTCGAAAACTTGAAAATTGTGTAATTGACTAATGATATAAATTATGAAGTTATTTTATAAATTTAAATATTTGATATGTATTATTTTAATTATTAAATGATTAAAAACTTAAAATAATATTAAAAATAAGAAAAAAGCTTTTTTTTTTACACCTAGTCTCGCTTAAGATCGTAAAACTTGAAGTTTCGCTTCCATGCCTATCCACTTTTTAAAATACTAGTATGTAAATCTATGTCAGTTGTATAAATATATTACTAGAAAACTTAGGGATGACAAAGGGGTGGGTATGGGACGGGTTGGACGTTTCCACCCCGTCCCATCTGATATTTTTGTTACATTGCCTCATCCTCATACCCGATTAAATGGGACACAGCAGAATCGAGGCGAGACGGGGCAGGGATCGTCTCATTTATTTTTTCTTTTTATTATTATTTTTATATCTTTAGTTAGTANGAAGGCACGAAAAAAAAAATGATGTAGCCTAATTTTAATGGTTTAATTTCTACTTTCGTATTAGGGATGACAACGAAGAGGGTATGAGACGGGTCGGCCATTTCTACCCCCGTCCCGTTGGGTATTTTTATTACCTTATCACATCCTCATACCTGGTAAAGCGGGACGGGCGGGATCGGGACGGGGCAGGTCCCCTATCCAATTTATCGCCCCATTTACTTCTTATTTTATTTTTTGCTTTTACTTTTTTATATCTGTAGTCATTAAATATAATTACTTTTTTACTCATTTGTTAAAAACAACTTATATTCTCTTTAAAAATGATAATAAATTTATTATTTTTGTTCGACAAAAAACTTAAATTTGAAATTAATTTTAAATAGGGTGGGTATTATGTTTCTCATACCCGCCTCGTGCCCGCTTTGGGGTAATGACATTCGTTCCGTCCCCGTCCCATTTATCCGATTAGGTAGGTAATCTCTGCCCCATTTAGGGACGGGCTCCACGGTATCGGGTTGAGAATTTTTTTGCATCCCTAGAAAAATTACCGGAGAAAGTGTAAGTTTAAGAATTTCAAATGAATGGAAGAGCAAAATGGTCTTTATAGCTCTATTCTAATTACTGTATCTCTGACGATGTAAAACATTGGCCAAATATAAGCTTGTGAGATTATATTTAATTTAATATTTCAATCTCGCATCTTTATAGAATGATCATACAATAATAATTAAGCTAGACAATGTCCAATTATTGGAGCTTTAATTATAGAGGTCCAATATTGTCAAATACCCAGGCCCCTCGCGTTTGACACGCTCCTTATCTCGATTATCTTCAAATTCTACTAAGAATAGATTAGGAGTGATATCTCGAATACTCAAAGTTTTTTGTTGCCTCCACAATCATGGTACGTAATTGGAAGATGGGAGATTCAATTGGGAGACAACTTGGTAAAGTCATTGAAATTGATATTGATAAAAATGAAATTGCAAAGGATGACTTCCTTCGTGTTCAGGTATGCCTGGATGTTTCCAAACCTCTGTTACGTGGTAAGCAGATTTGTGTGGGATCCTTCAGGCCATTTTAGGTTCGTTTTACTTATGAACGACTACCCAACTTTTGCTATCTATGTGGCACGTTGGGACATAGCCAAAAGGAGTGTTCTCAATAGAGCTCATCGATAGAGGCATATACTATTTTTGATTTTCCTTATGGTCCTTAGTTACGGGCTGGTAACCTTGGTGATTATAGGGGTCCTATACGGGAACGAAAACTGCATTCCCTGATCCCATATCCTCCGACGAACCATGCAGAACCACCTAACTCCGATGGGTTGGGAAATGGTAAGAAATCACCAGGGATGGAAACAAACTGTAACTCAGCTGGAAGTCAGGAGCTGTTATAGGAACATAATTCTGGGGAAGATACTGCGGAGCTGATAGAGGCATTAACTACGGAACAAATAAAAGAAAATAACCTTAAGGGAGATAATGCGGCATTGATGAAGGCATCAAATCACGGAGAACAAATTTTACAGATAGATGTAATAATTGCATATCACACGGAGGAAAGATTAAGGATATTGTCTTTGCTGACACTTCGACTAAGTGCACTTCTGTCTTTCAACACATAGATCCTATTTTGCCCAATATAGAAGAGAATCAAACCAAAAAGAAGGACGCCAACCTCACAAGACGGTGGAAAAGAGTTAATAAGAGCCAGATTCCTATTTCTATTGTCTCTCCTACATTGGACAGTCTGAAGCGATCGTGGGATATCTCATCCGCAAATGATGAAGCTATTCGAAATTCTAAATGATTGAAAGGTAAAGATAAAACACATGAAGGGGTTTATGCCTCTAATTCTCAGAGTTCAATGGTGGCTGAAATTCAGCCCCACCGGTCCCCATGAAAATACTAAGTTGGAATGCACGAGGGCTTATGAACCCTCATGGAATTCATACTCTCTCTGATCTCATCAGAAAGGAAGATCTCGATGTTTTGTTCTTGCAAGAGACAAAGCTTAATGCTACGAAAATGGAATTTTGTCGAGTTAAGTTAAATTTGTATGGATGTTTTAATGTTGATGCAATTGGTCGTGGTGGAGGAATCGCACTAATGTGGAAATCTGAATTGCATTTATCTATCCTCAGTTACTCTAATAACCACATTGATGCTAATATTGAATCATCCAATCATTGCTTGTTTTTAAACGGTATCTATGGTCACCCTGAGGCACATAGATGTATGGAAACTTGGAATTTGTTCCTCGTGTACTGAAGGATTGGTTAGTCTAATGAATGAGGCGGCAAGAACTAATAAGGTGGCTAGGATTCAAGTGTGCAGAAGAGCTCCAAGGCTGAATCATGTCCTCTTTGCGGATGATAGTTTGATTTTTTGTAAAGCTAATGTGGGAACCACTTCTCTTTTACAAACTATCCTCAGTATTTATGAAGATTCCTCAGGTCAACAATTGAACATGGACAAAACTTCAATAGTATTTAGTGCAAATGTGAAACCAGACATTCAGCAAGCAATTATGGCCCTTTGGAATGCTCCTCAAATACAGCAGTACGAAAAGTACCTTGGATTACCACCTATGGTGGGCAGATAAAAAATGTGAGCCTTCTCTGAAATAAAAATTAAAGTATGACTGAAACTGCAATGATGGAAGTCTAGTATGTTCTCCCAATGTGAAAGAAAGGTTCTTCTAAAATCTGTGGCATTAGCAATCCCTTCTTATGCTATAAGCTGCTTCAAACTCCCATCCACATTGTGTCATGAAATTGAGAGAATGATGGCTCGATTCTGGTGGGGCCAAAGAAATGAGGAGAGGAAAATTCACTGCAATCGTGGGGTACTATGTATAAATCGAAGTCCATAGGGGGCATGAGCTTCAAGGAGCTTGAGATCTTCAATATGGCTATGCTTGGTAAACAAGCCTGGAGACTTTTGCAACACAAGGACCACTTATTCCATAAGATATTTTCAGCCCGTTATTTTCCTAATGGCAATGTTTTGAAAGTGTCTATAGGGGAGAATCCTTCCTATGCTTGGCGTGGAATCTGGGAAGCTAAAAATCTGTTGATACTAGGAGGAAGATGGGTTGTGGGAAATGGTTGCACTATACATATCCTGAAGAATAAGTGGATCATCGAGATCACAGAGCTGAGCAGGGAGCTGGGGGCCAATTTAGAACATAATTATAACCATCAACTTGATTGTCCTATGTCATCCCTGATAGATCCTCAATCAAAGTGGTGGAATTTGGCTAACTTATAGATATTTCCAATCCAAAAATTGTTGTGGTTATCTTGAATTTACATCTTAGCCACTTGGGAGAAAAGGATGTTTGGGCATGGGAACACGAAAAAACTGGAATTTACTCTGTTACCAGTGCGTACGAATTCTTTAAAATCTGTCTAACTCCCTTTGAATGAATCTGATGGAAAGAAATTCTAGAATACTATGTGGCGACTTAAGGTTCCTCCAAAAGTTGAGATTTTTTCTTGGAGATCTTGTCAAGAGAGCTTGCCTTTAAAATAGAATCTAATCAGAATGAAGATTTATATTGACCCGCAATACTTTTTTGTTATTACCAAGTGGAAAATCTATGTCATATTCTACTTCACTGCCCTTCTACTCATCGATTCCTGATTGATCATCTCCCAATGCTACAGAATAAGACTTTTCCTGGAGGATTTCTACAAGCAGCTACTAATGTAATGACTAACGGTTCACCAAATGATCTTTCGAAATTTCTGCTTATTACTTGGAGTTTTTGGTTTCGACGAAACAAGATTGTTTTTTTATCAAACTTATCTTTCACCATCACGAGTAATTGCTTCTGCTCTCGCTAAAAAATCTGATGCTGCATCAGGTCATTCTCCTAACAATTTTACTAGTGTGCTTCCCCGCAAATATAGGCGGTCGTCACCTCCTACCAATGCATATAAACTTAATGTTGATGGCGCCTTATTCTTTGATTTAAATAAGGCGAGACCTGGAATTATTTTACGTGATCATGAGGAAGGAATAGTTTTGGCAGCAAGTACTCACTTCTGGAACCTGAACATGTTGAAGCGGCAGCACTTCTGAGAGGACTACAGCTATGCCTTAATCTTGGTATACCAAACTTACTAATGGAGAGTGATTGCTTGTTCCTTTTTAATGAAGTCAACACATCAGGTTCAACCTCTGCACCAACTCGATCTAGGACTGCTCAATTCAAGGAATTAATAAAGATTTCCCTAATGTAGCCTCCAACACTGTAATAGACTTTGCAATCAGGCAGCTCACTTTCTGGTGCGACATGTATGGTCCCTTGAAGAAATGATCCTTTGGTGGCACGATGTCCCTCTTTTCCTTGAAAATGTTATTTTCATTGATAGGCACTACTGTACCATTTCTTAAGGCTTTTGCCTTTGTAAATGAAATGCCTTTTCCATCCAAAAAAAAAAATTATATAGAGGTCCAATGGGGTCCTCATGATAGCATATAATCAGTAGATTGGTTTAGGCTTTTTACCTTATTTGAGCAAATACCGAAATAGGAATGGATAATAGTACTTGGGCTAGGGTTTCTAGTAGCATTATTGGATATAAACAAGTCCCTTGCATTAGTTTTTTCATGAACCTCAAGCCATAGTAACGAGACATCCCCCAAAGTGTGTATTGTGTGTTTTGCACCCGTAGACCCAGTTTAAGCTGATACACGTGAGGGTTGTACCCATCAGCATAGTTGCTCTTGAAGAACACATGGGAAAATTGATCGGTTGGAAGCAGTGTATTTGATACAACGATTGAGTCTTTCTAATTGATGGATGTTTCTCGTTCAATTTCTTAGAGAATCAAAGAAAAAGCATGGGTTGAGATGTAATCCTATTTACTAATTTAATTAGAACCTCAAAATGCTTCATGTAAAAATTTTGACTTATGTTTTTTTATTGATTATTTGAACTTTTTAAAATTGTTAGCTTAAGGAAGAAGATAGAACTTGAATGAAAAAAATGTCTACCCTTGATTGATCAAAGTG
>CAIGRH010105847.1:0-18496 GCA_903798295.1 Fraxinus nigra | reverse complement strand
GAATAAGAAATAAACAAACTACACCAAAAATTCTGGCCGAAAACCGCCCACGCATCGCCATTGGAAAATCACCGCCACCATCACTAGGTGCGCCCCGGCCTGTTGGGAATGGGTGTGGCCTCAGATTTTCAGTCCGGTCAATAGTTTGGCCGGAATTGAAAGAAAGCAGGTTCAGATTCTTGAAGAACTCGCGAACCGCCGACTGCCCTCTTTCCTTCGATTGCGCCAAATTTCGACCCAACTCCGGCAGCACCTTCACCTGTAGAGCTTGAACGTGGGTTCAATTTTTTCGGGTAGTTGATGGTTTGGCCGTAAACTTGAATTTCATGTCCGGTTTTGAGAGAACCCACGAGCGCTACGCTTCTCCTCCCTTTTTCCTCGGTTTCAACAGTTTTTTGATCCAACCAAACGCTCTGATACCATTTGTGAAGCAAGAGAACACCAATTGCACCAAAGGATCCAGGCTCATCCTCTAAATCGAACACTACAGTTACCAAAACCGCCACAAACCTACACTTTTCCTCTCTAACCGGTTGCTCTTTATCAATAGCCCACAAAGAGCTTGACAAGGTGACGAAGATATCAAGGTTTAGAGTATTTAATCCACAAAGGAAAAATATAAGAACGGATTACTCTTATAGAAGCACAAAGCCGAAAACCACAAAGGTAGGAAACCTCTTAACTCTTTTCTTCTCACACGCCTCCAACAGTAGAAGGGTCGGGGTATTAATAGTTTAGGTTTAGGTTATTAGCCACAAGACCGGTAAGTGGGCTAATAACATAAAAGCCATCCGGATTATTTGGATTTGGCCATGAGCAACCCTAATTCAATTAGGTTGCTTCGAATGGCCCAAGTGAGTTACGTGGAAGGTTTAAGTAACTATGATATCGTTATTCAGTCAATAGGTCGATGCCGACTGAAGAAAACCAACNAACGGATTACTCTTATAGAAGCACAAAGCCGAAAACCACAAAGGTAGGAAACCTCTTAACTCTTTTCTTCTCACACGCCTCCAACAGTAGAAGGGTCGGGGTATTAATAGTTTAGGTTTAGGTTATTAGCCACAAGACCGGTAAGTGGGCTAATAACATAAAAGCCATCCGGATTATTTGGATTTGGCCATGAGCAACCCTAATTCAATTAGGTTGCTTCGAATGGCCCAAGTGAGTTACGTGGAAGGTTTAAGTAACTATGATATCGTTATTCAGTCAATAGGTCGATGCCGACTGAAGAAAACCAACGAGACTTTCATCATCGTCCAGGGAAGTCGTTTGACAACAAATTGCCTAACAAATAGCCATATCCAAAATTAAACCTCAAATGCTTAATTCCTTGTTTATTTGCCCATGTGATTTTAGGTCGATCTCTTCCTCACAGTTCACTATCAATATTAGTCACTGCCTTTTTTGGAAGAGAAAGATAGCACTGGATACCTATTTATCGGATTGTCCCCATGTATTACTATTATCAGAGTGGAAAACCTTTTTCCTGATAATCCTATAGATGGCTAAAAATATGTTATGTTTAAACTCCATCAAGGTTGTACTTGTTGGGGCTGCGAAATACGATTTTATTTTTTGGTCCCACTACGCATGCATGCGGGTTATGTTCAACTATATGTTGCCTTTTGGTACGCTATTTGACTGTTCCATAAAGCTCTAGAAAACTGATTAAAATTTATCTCTTTACTTTTGTGAGACGTCTCAAATTCTGAAGTTAAATCGCAAGATCTGCTGTTCAGAATATTTTTTCAATAAAAACAGGTCTCCACCGTCTAAGTGTTCTGCAATATGATTCTGGAACTTTGTCCAGAAAGCTGGAATTTCAGCAAGTCAGGCTCGGCTACTTTTCTCTGACAGTAAGTGAAGGAAAATCTAATAGAAAGTAACTTGAAAAAAAAAAAAAAAATAAAATAAAAATAAAAAGTAAATTAAAAAAAAAAAAAAAAAAACCTCCAACATGTTTGACAAAAATTTTTACTTAAAATTAACTTTTACGCTTAGAAAAACATGCTTTTTGACATCTAGAAGAAACTTTTAAGCTTCTGGTATTTGTGCAGGTACAAGTGCAGATAGCTTCAGTGAAGCTGTAGCAACTATCGCATTGCTCGAGGAATTTTGGTAATATATCCAGAGGCTTAATGCTTCATGGCATAATTAATTATTTTGAGTTTTTTTTAAAAAAAAATTAACTGAGGTTTAAGATACCCCAGCAGGACGTTTATACACTACGATGAGTTAAACTTTCAAAACTTTCACGCTCTTTCTCGAATGAGTTTGGTAGCTAATAAGGTTTTACCTGAGAAAGATGTACAGTTAGGTGGTTATCATGGTAGTCTATTGAGATGTTACTGGAATATTGTCATTGTATTTATGAAGATGAATCATGTTTGCCTGTCTTGGGTTATGTCACATATTCCTTTTGTGGGTTCAAGTTTGTTCCAAGAAAATCTTATCTATTATACGATGTACACATGATCAAGAAATGCTTGTTTCGTGGATTCACGTCTTTTTTTTTTTTTTTTCCGGTTAATTCTGATCAGTTCGACAAAGCAAACATGAAACTTTTTCGTAAAAAGAATAACTAATTCAGCAAAATTTTTAAAGATCTAAATTATTTATGGATTCATGCATACATTTTACTCCAAATATCAAACCAGTTTCAACCTCATTTTCTGTCAGAGCCTCAATAAGCGCAGCCCAAATAACTTTTCATGCAAAACATCTCCAATATTATCATATATATTTGTCAAATGACGAAAACAAACAAGAAAAGCAGCACCAACATAATTCCAAAACAGTTCATTAAATCAACAAAAATCAATCATGGGTAGAGTTGGTCTTGAATCTTACAAAAAAATAATGGCACATTTGGCAGCAAGGATTATATTTATCGGACAATATTAAGAAAGAACTATTTGTTCATCATATTGTCAATCTGTGTGAATTATGATAAAATGGATTGTACAACAGTGAATGTTGTCAAGTGACGATGTTAAAATCTTGTTCATCCCTGTCTTGTACCGTGCATCAATGATGCCCAACATGCATATAATATATGCAATATTCTCTCTCTAATTTCATTGTTATAAACACGTGTATGTAAATATTGAGCACTGCAAGTAACAAGTATCCTGGACCTGTGGTGGCAGAGACCTCCTAAGAAATGATAAGGAAACCAAGAAATAAAGACATTAAAATAAGATTCTATTCTCCTTTGGGTAATTAGCCACAAGAATAACAATAAATCCACTTTCCCCATCATTATTTAGTTCCACCAGTCCCTCTCCACTAAGTTAGTTTGACTATTTTTCTTGGCTTTCTATGATTGTAAAACTATTAGCCTGTTCTGATTGATCCTATTCTAGTCACGTGCAAGGAATCCGAGATAATCTCACCTATATCTGTGGCGATGTATGATGTTTGAAGGGGTAATGTTCCCATCCGCTATCTGGTTCTTTGCGTTTCCCACCAAATGAACTGATATAGAGTTGGGAACTGGACCTTGGCTGCTCATCCGTTGACCTGGCCAGCCCCATATTCAAGAACTGCCCGAAGCCTGTAGTGTCTCCATTTCGCCCCTTCATAATCGACCTGGAGTTGAGATCCAAACTAGTCCTGGGAGGCACAACCCCATTTGAAGCAGTTGACCCCGTCATGCTAATCATAAATGATGATTGAGATAAGGAAGTTGGTAGAGATGAAGCACAGTCTACAATCTGAGGGATGACTGGTGCTCCTCTAGAATCCATCATGTATGGAATGGGACCTCCAGGTCCATACATCATGGAGGATAAAGCAGGTGCAAGTCCATTGTAACTGGTAGAATGGGCATGTGGAAGTGCAGATCCCATCCCCAAAATACTCTCAGTTCTTGCCAAATTAATGTCAAATGAAAGTTCTGGAGTCCCATGCAGAAACTGAGGAACGAAATCTTTATGCTTGATCTCTACTCTTGTACCCATAATAGATATTGCAGAGTCATCCAACTTTATACCCCCAGAAGCATTTAAGTTTTCAGATGACTTGCTTAAATGGGAATTATTGGAAGAAATGAGAGAAGAAGGGTCGCCATTCAGATCAATATTCGTTAACCCTGGCCATTTCAATGATGAAGAGGAAGAATGGAACTGACCGTGATGGTCATTTCTCTTGGGAAAGAGCTGTTGCTCAGCCAGCCAATCTGATTGAACATCACCAGCTTCACTTGAATGATTAAGATCCAACTCAAGACGCTCTAATCTTGAATTTGCTTCCGCTGAAAATTTCCCAGGAGGACCAGAAGATACTGGGACTTGTTTATCTGGTAGTGGATCTTCAGTTCTGTCGTAACAGTTTCCAGCTAGATTCAGGTCAATATGAAGACATCCATGCAGCTGCTTTGAACTGCAACTGCTTCCCCCAGAGGAAAGATCCTGGCAACCTTCAGGTATTCGTCGAGGTGATGCTGGTCGGAATGCACTTGTTGCAGAGGAACCTTTCCATCCAAGATTCCCCTCAAACTGCAATGGAGAAACAGGAAATCCATGAGCAGCAGCAGCCCTTGAAGCAGAAACAATGGAGACGGGGATAGAAATTACATTCCCAGAATAATTTGTATCATCCAAATAAACTTCATTCAGATCGAAGTTACAAGGGCTTTTCTCTGTACTGGCAGCTTCCCGAACAGCTTCAGTGACCTGAGAGGTTTGCATATCTAGTTCGCTATTCATCTGCTCAATATCTTGGTTCTCAGTGCTAGTTGCAGACTCTTTTGCCAACTCCTTAGGCAAGCCCTCGCCATTGCATTGTTTTCCACTTACAGAGTCTGATATATCCGGTTCCAGGGTTTTTCCTTCTGAAACCTTTTCAGAATAACTGGAACTTCGTTCTGCAAACTCTTTGACTTCTCTTCCCACATCTATCTTACAATCAACTTCTAGTGGATCTATAATTTGGCAGGATACATGTGTGTTAAATTCACCACCTTCTTTAGTTATGGATGCCCTTTGGCTTCTGCATTTATTTGTACATCTGCCATCATCTATATCACCCTTTCCCTCAGGGTCAATTGTCCTCACATCAGCAGAAGCTGAGCCTTTCCGGCAGGAATCTTTGTCTGCATCATTGGAAATTTTCAGTAAATTATGTTGTGTCACAGAATTCAATGCATCTGCAGAATCAGAATTTGAAGGATAATGTCGGACTTCTAACAGGTCAAGCTTTTCGATAGAGTCTAGTTTCTCGGGAGAAAATCCAATATTTAGGGTCTGCTTTACATCACTATTCAACAACTGTAACTTGTGAAAATCAGTCTGCCTGTCAAGAGCACCCTGTGTTGTAACAGCTGGAGTACATGATTCAACTGAACTAGTACCTATTGAACCACAAACAGGAGGCTCCACCTTATGGCAAAGATTTTCGTTTTCAGGCTTTGAGAAGGAAGGCGAATAAACGTGTCTTAAAGGCCTATCATCCATAACAGCAGCATCCAAATTTATGTCAGAAGTATGTGCATTTTCAAGCTTGTCAGATTGAAATGCATCAAAACCAGTGGATGAGCACTCTACTGTTGATTTTAGGCATTTTGCTTCATCAAAACTCTTTTGGGGAAGAACATCTCCAGAAGAATATTCTGGCAACCAAATATTTCTCTTAACACATGCATTTATTCCCATACCATCATCATTTAATGTTCCCACTCTATCAACATCCAGGGAAGATGTATCACCGTCTCGATTTTTCCCCCACCTATCTAATAGAGCTTGAGCTGTATTTTGTAGCTTGGAACTATTGTGGCCAAGGAGATCCTTAACAGTACTCCAGATCTCAGAAGAAACTGATTTCTGACCGTCCATATGCAGCTTTTCAAGTGCTAGCAGTAAATAAGTAATTTCTTCCACAAAGCCAACACTCGTGCCATTACTCAAGTTTCGAGCATCCTTCAGCCACTTACTAACAAAATGAAGTCCATCTAACTGAATAAAAAGATCAAGACACTCCTTGTTCTCAGTGGCAGTTATAGTTCTTGCTACTGCAGACCACTGCCTGGTTGCATCTCTAACACTCTTCATAATAGAATCCCCCTCTTTCTTGATGACAGCCACAAGTTCCCTGACTCGAGCAGGGGCTGTAAGCCCATTATTCATCTCCGACAAGCTGAAGAAGTCGTCAAGCATCATAATTTTGCACTTACGGCTGCAAATATTTAAAAACGCCTATTACATTTTCACGCATATTTGGCGCTGCTCCTGCATAAAATCACATCGAAAAATGTTAAAACACATAATTATATGAAATCCTAATCACTAATTGATTGAAATGCGGTGCTCCAATCTAATAACATAATAAAAATCGTATATATAAAAACTCCACTGCTGCTTATTGTTAATCCAATTCCCCCAGGCCATCCCAAATCTACTATGTACAGTTCCAATCCAATAACAGAAGCAAATGTAGAACAGAAAAGACATCAATACACGTTGTCATTATTCCCCTCCTCGTGTAGGGCATGTGGAAGTATATCACATTGAAACAATGAAAAATAAAACAAAGTCGGAAGATAACAACTCTCCTTATCAAGAAAATTACGAAAGCAGCACAGGGATTGTGTACCATGGGTCGGGAAGGAATGTGAAACAAAGGACAATATCATCATGATTTAAAAAATTGCACAGCTTAATCTACAGTGATGAGATTTTCTTTATTAATCATAAGTTTCCTCAACTCATAAAAAAGCCAAATGCCTGTTAGTTATATTATTCCAAGGTACCAGAAATGCAAGAACTTTTCGTACGATCATCACATACAATTGACTTCCTACAACACAATGCCTTTCAGTCTCCTTTATCCTTAAGATTCAAGATGATAGAATTAAGATGAAGTATAAAATGCAATGATCTAGTGTCATATCTACATGTGCAGCGGTATAAGAGAGCTAACTCCATGTAATATATAAGCATATGAATCACAAAACATCAAAGGGCTTTACTCCCTGGTTTTAACACATTCTTTTTGCCACAATTTGAGAAGAGCCCGTAATAACGAGGACAATCTCGGCCTTCCCAAATCATAATGAGATTTAAGGCATCATACAAGTCAACAGTGTATTTATAACATTCGAACATTTAATTGAAACAAAATTTCCCCAATAAAATGTTACAAGAGGGATTCACATTCAACCAACCAGAAAGTTCCAATGTCAAATCTTAAAACTCAGCCTCACATGTACCTCAGAAGTTCTTAAATCAAAAGTCTCATTCATTAAGAAACAAATATTATTTAAGTCAACTGATGAAAAGAGAGAAACAACCCCACGTTCACAATTTTGAACCAAAAAACTAGAGCTCTCCAACAGTTCATGGGAAAAAAACATTTCCCGGTCTAGCAATCCCATTTGTTAATGTCAAAAACATGATAATATGTAGATATCAGAAATTCAGACATAATAATTAATACCTATTACACATGATGAAACATACATCAAAAACACCCAAAACAAGAACTGTAATTGAATTACACTGGGTCAAACAAAACCATCAATTCACAGAAAAACCCGCCCAAAACTAAAACACCACAAATAAATCTAGTGTTCTTACAGAAACAAAAATATTAAAAAAAAAAATTTACAGAAAAATCCAAAAACCCCAAAAATCCTGACCTTCAAAAGAAACAAAAATGCCAATCCATGAACTGGAACTCTAAACAACTATGTTCTTCTTTATCATTGAGTCAGCGTGTTACCGCGTAAAGGCGAGTCTATATGTAATGAATAGGAATAGTAGAGATTTCGATAGAGATTTGCTCACGGTTGCAAACAACGCAATTAATAACACGCTTTAACACTAAACCTACTACAGTATAAAATAATTTTTTTAAAAAAAAAAATTACATAAATGTGGCAATCAAAAGATTTTTTTTTTATTTTACCTCTTTCAAAAATTGGAAAAAAAAAAAATCTCGAACTTCAAGCTTCAGTTCTTTATCTAAGCCCAACCAAAACCTCCAATTTTTACTATCTTTAAACCCTAGTTTCTTCTGCAGCCGAAATTTTTTTAAAAAAATATTCTTTCAATTTTCTCGCTTCAACAATACTCTTTTACTTCCATTTTTCGACCAGTCTGAAATTTTCTGCCGCTGAATTTTCCTTTTTTACTTTTCTGAATTTTTATTATTTTTTATTTTACTCGTAGAAGGTTTGCTTGATGGTCTGTCTTAGTGGCAATTCAGCACGTGCCACACATGCGAAAAAAGTAAAAGACAACCCAGATTATGCGGGTTGGCCCACAAAGCAAGGAAAATTCGAACAGAATCGGATTCAGAGATTCTCGGACCCCTGACCCGACCCTATTCCCCAACCTCCAAATCTTTCTTAAAAGGAAACTTGCACTGGGTCCTCAATTTTTCAAGAAAGTCCCCTTACTTTTAAATTTGTAGTATTTTGGTCTTTAATAAACATTTTTGGTCCATTTTGAAGTTAAAAAAACAAATGTATTACTATTATTGAGAAAACAAAGATGATATAACCAACACGATATTGGGACAAACTAATAGGGTGTTGAGGAGAAAAGTTTAAAATTTCGTTGCATGATTTCAATAGAGCGAAAATAATAAGCCAAACCAATACTAAATCAAGCGTGTTTGGAAAATGTATATAAATTGTTTAAATTATAAATTAATTTAAAATAAGTTATGAATAAGTGAGTAATACTTATAGATCCCTCAAAATATGTTAATAAAAAGCAACATGAGAGAATTGTATAGCCAAGTTTATTTATGGGACATTAATTAGGGACTTGGACAGGAGCAAATTTGGCTGTCAAGATCCAAAATTCTCTTACTTAGCCATTGTTTGATTTTTATTTTTTGACAAGTAAATTTGTAAAATGTGGGTTTTTTTTTAAAGAAAACATCGTTTATAAGTGGAAAAAATATTGGTCTACGTGCAAAATTATTTTATTGAAATTGACAAAATTGATAAAAGTCGTTGATCTTCTTATCATATTTATGAATCTTTCGCTATCAATGACAGAAGAATATATACATATCGAGCTCGAATTCAAAGTAGTAGAGATAAATGTGCTTTCACTATCCAAGGTAACATGATGGCAACTGATTTCCATTTTCCAGAGGGAAGGAGTTTTTCAAAGCCTTAGTCGATATCATTTTCAGTGTTATATCATAAATTCATTCTATTTGCATACCAAAAAATAAAAAACTAAAACAATACAACAAAATAAAAAATAAAATCCCATAATTTAAGCATTCAAACCTATTATTCATTTGGACTCAAATATTTATCCAGTTCTCCATTGCATCTCAATCTGAATTCGACCATTCTTCGAGTCGATGAGGTTGTATCTCTCGTTGATTCGTTTGTTGGTGACGACATCCGAAAGGTATATATCCACATAGCCCAGAGTTTCCTAAAATGTAATGTTTCAACATTAATTACTTGAACAGGCAGTTGTAGTACAAACACGTTTAAGAAAACCTATGTTTTAAACATCAAGAACGTGATACATAATTCCCATCCTAAAATGTTTTATCCATATTGAAGAAAACTAAAACCTAGGTGTTGCACCTAAAATAACATGGCAGAATGAGAGTGAAATGACATTCAAAAATGTCAGCTTATATTCAAGGTTTTCTCGGTCACGTGATCATACAAGCTCGGTCCACAAGGTGTTCAAAGCAGCATCGGTATACTTTTCAACTATGACAAGGCAAGTAGCATGTGTGAGACTCAAGGACTTAAAAAAGAGGCTTTAACTACTCGTATATTTATGTGCTCTTTCATAAACAGACCTCGGTCTAACTTGACTGTCGGAGTACAATCGATCACCATCCCCCTATCCAATAGACATTCCTACTAAGAAACGTCTATTTTGTAGTTATCAAGATGATGAAAGATTAACTTTGCGGATCTAGTCAGCACCACCCAATGTTGACAGGACTGCTTGACGATTTTTTATGTCAACACTAGGAAAAGCAAGTTACTCAAAGCTCATAATATGAGAAAGAAAACTACCATGATATGACTATGTTCGCAAGACTCAAAATCCCATGGCACATGAAGGAATGATAATGTGGATGCAAAGGGATAACAGAGCTACAAGGGACAGTACCTTTGGGTGTCGTAAACCCATTCTTGATGAAGTGCTGACTACTTCAACATGAATCCTGTCATTAGTGGGCGGCTCCTCTAGCATGAACTGAAACTCCTCCTCCCATCTCGGATCTCTGCTTTTCTTCACAGGCTATGGAGAAATAAATAATAAATGAGTAGTTTTTAGAATTAAGACCGCACTCACACAATACTCACAACCAAGAGTGTCCATTACAATTATAAAGGTCCGTGTTTCATGAGTAATACATTTTAGTGGTCGTTTGCTGAAAAGCTACTACCTTGGTAGCTCAAAAATGTTCTAATGGTTGTTTGCTTGTATGTTTCTCATGTCAAGTGCATCATATTGGACATGAGAAAATTTACGAGTATGAAAATTGTAATTGAAAGAACGAGATCAAGATCATATTTCCATTTTATGCAAGCTATAGTTTACCTTAGTTCTCTTCTCCTCCCCTCTAAAGAGTAGGCGGACCGATGGATTCGTGTGGTGCTTCCCTTCAAGATCTTGACCTTCGTGGACTATAACAACAAGCAAACCACCACCATCAGGTGTTCCTTCAGGAGCCTTTTGCATGATATTTGAATCTTCCATATCATTTGGTATCTCATTATCATCAAAAGGTTTGTACTCGACTTCAAGCACAAGTTGCCCTCGTGACTTATCATTATGAGCATCATCCTGATTCAGGTTTTTAAGAAGATCAAGAGTCAAGACTTTTGGCTCCTCCGGAGTGAGGTCTTTTAGAGGGACAATATTCAAGCCCATTTTGTCATGTGATCCGACCTAAATATAGGGCATCACCGTTAGAAAAGCTAATGAATAAGAGGAAGAAAATGGTTGGGCAAATTTCCCAAGATCGATTTTGTGTTCAACCTTAATCTTCAAGAGGCTCCCCAATGTGGAGGCCTAATTAATTTTTTCATTAAAGATCCTCAAAGATGCAAAGATTTCATAAATGAATATTGCAAATGCTTGAACTCATAACTTATTTTGCGATAGTAACTATCTCATCTGGAAGCCTAAACTGTTAGAGGGAGGACACATTCATTCATTTGAATTTATCGTCAGCAAATTCAATAAACATCATGACTCGCTAAATTACGATGAGAACAAAACGAATAACCTGTTCCCAGTCGTAGACGGAGAACTCTAAAACTTGAGCTTCAGGGTCCTTGACAACAAAATTAAATTCCTCGTTCCATTCGGGGTTCAAGTTTTTGCGTTTGATGGTTGTTTTCTTAGATGGAAGTTTATCTTCACTAAGTTTTAGCTTTACATAAGGGTCTGATGCTCCCAAAAGATCTTTCTTCTTTAGCTTCATGGCTCTGATAACTTTCACATTTAGAATACCAACCGGTTTCTTCATTGCTCTATCAATTGACAAAGTAAAATTTGTTTAACATTATAAAGACTTGCTGCAATTGGACATTGTTCGAAATAAAAAGCTAGGGGTTTACATATGCACTTACTTTGCAGGATCCATTATTTGAACCTCTAGCCTTTTGGGCCATAGATACATATTTGCAACCTGATCTTTGATCAGTTCCTGAAGAAGCAAAAAAATAACTATAGCGAAACAAGAAAGATCGAAGCGACTGTACTGGAAAAATATATATTCGAGAATGACAAGATAACAAGTAGCAGTGCTTCAACCAATCCTGTAGATGTAAAATTACTACTGATGATAACCCGAAAGCATGAGTTATAAAAAAAAAAAAAGGCATAATTTCATGTACTGCCTTCAAATATGAGTTATAAAAAAAAAAAAGCATAATTTCATGTACTGCCTTCAAATATGTACTTGCATAAGCCAATTTATCTTTATAAAACCCTTTGCATTGCATTTTCAAAAATCAATTTACTTAATGAAGTTCGACACGTCAAGCATACAACAACAAACTAAGTTTTTTCACAATAATTTTGGGGTCGGCTACATGAATCATTTTCCGCCACTCTGATTGGTTCATAACTAGATCTTCTTTCCGCCACTCTGATTTGTTTATAACTAGATCAAAGATCTAAAGCAATTAGATCCTTATAAACTACCACAGGTCATACTAGTTTTGGTCTACCCCTCCCTCTTCTGACATGATCTCTACCAAGATCACATCACTCCTATAAATGGCTTCTTTACTTCGACGTAGAAACTACCTCAAGCATAAACAATATAAATAAACTAGGTAGGAAACGAGGAGAAAATTATACCTGAATAAACCTATATAGCCCTGGAATGGACATAACATCAGCATTGAGCAACTTCAGTCCAAAATCAACATGAGGCTGCAATGTTATGATTTAAGATGAGAAATAATCAGACTTTGTAAAATTTACAATTCTTGGAAGTCAAAAAGTACTAAGATAGAAGATTGAAAGAGTACATAGCTATCTAGATTGCTTACAAATTGTATGTCTGCCAAAAAATTGCAATGTCATCTGTTAGCTGTAATATCTTTTCAGTTATTTGTATAATTAAAATAATCGATAGTCAATGTCTGAAAATATCTCAAAAACCGAAGATCCAAATATTTTCCAACCCAGTTAAACAATTACTTTATTTCTTTCAACAATATCACCAACAAGAATTGAGCATGTCAATGCACACCTTCTCCATGAGAGAAACAAATATGTTTGCGAAACAAGGAAAGCTTGGGACCAGCGGCTTTAATGTGATACGTGGAGAAGCAAATACTTGCAAGTCAAGCACCTGAAATACTCCCAAAGAAAAAAACTAAGGTCCAGGAATTATTGTGGGGCAACCATGGTTGCTAAATAAGCTGATTATGAGCAAAGTACAAGGGAGGCGAGAGAGAGAATTTGCTGAAAGATGAACTTCAAATTATCATTCAAGTTTTTCCTCCATAATCGAGTGAAATAATACCTGGACAGTAGCGTGCAGCCCAAATGCCTTTGCGGAAACAAGGATGTTAGGATTAGATGCCCACTTCACAGCTAGTTCCATAATCAACTCCTTCTCCTCAGTGGAGTACACCTTCATTCCTGGCATGATATGGTAGCTTAACAGTGAGATATCATGTTTGATATATATACAAAGTGTAACTAATTGAGCAAGATATGTTTCATGTTTTTAGGAACAGATCACCCGAGAGAGAAAAAAAATAGTGTTTTTACTTCTCTTTTTCCTTGAGAACGCAATGAGAAAAAGTTGTCGTAGCTTATAACATGTTTAGCCTTATTCCCAAGAAGTTTGGCCACAGCTTCCCATCATAAGCATAACAATTTTTCCAAGATTGCAAAGATATATCATGTGTATGTATGCGTATAATTGAGGAAATTTTACTCAATAATTCGATCACGCAAATCACACGCCAGTTGTACCATTAATCAAGTCAATATTCTTAGTTAATGATGCACAATAGAGAAAACATGTCATTGACACACAAACAAATCATAGTTGGGGAATTCATTTGGACAACTTACAACTGGATTAATGTGAGTCTATGTTTTTAACCATATATGGTGTGTGTATCCAGATAAAGAATGAGTATTTAAACCTTGAAAAGTAGGTGGCAAGGAACCCAATGTCAGTTTTTCAAATTCCACTGAATCAATTTTGTATTTTGGAATTTGCTCAGCTATAATTGGCTCTGCTATTTGCTTTATCGTCTTGCAAATTGCCTGAGAACCTTAAATTGTTGAAATTCAGTCTAAAAAGATAAATCTACCAGCATGTTTGCTAAACTTAAAAAGATACTTGTAAATAAATACATAAGTTTCTAACCAAATAACTTCTTTATTGGTCAAAGTTGAAAATAAGTAAATTACTTATTTCAACACTAAAAATAAAAGTTACTTTCAAAATAAGTAACATTTTAGAAAAATGTAACATATGACATATCCAAACAAGTTTCTTGATGAAACTTTACTTCAAATATCTTTAACACTTTTTAAAACTTAGCAAAACATGCTCTACATCAAAAGCACGGGAGAACATACCTTATTTAAATATGGCCACATTAATTCTACGAATTTGTTCAGCCAATCAATCTGTGGAAAAATGGTTACGGACTAGGGGCTATGAGAGGAATGAAGGAATATTAATTTTTCTTCCTGTAAAAATTATGCCAGATGGTACAGAAAAATAAGAACTTACCCTATCATAATCTGGATTTTTAATCCAAAGGGGTATTTGTGGGAGCAGTTTTTGAAGAACCTCAGAATCTTGCTCAACTAATGGATGAATATCAGGATCCTGGTCATATTACATTCTCAAAACTCGTCCATATTCACCGTTATACAATAATCATAAAGGAAAACTTAGCTTATTTCAATTGAAAACCGGCTAGCCACCAAATGTCGACAGGTTATTAACCTTTAGATGTAATTTACATTCTACGAAAATTTTCTAGAAGAGAAAAAATTAAATTAAATATTTCAGTCATCAACTATCAATTAACACGAAAATCATCCTTAACAAATATGTCACATCCATCTTTAAATCGAATTAACAAAGCTTAAATATCATCTTTCTAACTGCCTTTTGTATTATAGGAACCAAAATTCATGCATACAAAAGCATTAAACGTGTTTTCTCGTCATTTTCCCCGTTTTGGACAAATTTTGGATATTCAGTGTATAATTTTTCACCCTCTACATGGAACATGAGCGCACTGTGGCACATTCAATACACTCATGTTTGGGAAAGCAAACTCCGGAGCATGGGTATATTACACGGTCGGGTCGAGTCTTATACCAAACATGGCATCAATGTTTTTTCAATTAAATTAAGAAATCGAAATTCCCCATGAAAAGGCAACAAAAACGAATATGCTTTCTCATTTTATATGTAAATACACTGCACAAGCATTCATTCATTAAACAGAACAAATTAGCTGCACTCGGTAGCAAGAAATTCGAAGAAAATGAAATGCAAATGGCAAAACGAAAATGTAACAGACAAAAGAGATTTCTACCTTAACATCAGCTGGCTGCAAGTAGATGAACAGGAAATACCCAATCGCAAGCCCAAATACGATCCCCAATCCGAATCCAAAAAATCCCATTAAAGTGCTTATTATACCCATTTCTATTCTTGCTCAAAATCAACCCAAAAAAACTTCTCTAAAAACAAAGCAAAACGAACCCCGAATCACGCGCCAAGGAATCAAAAGAATACAAATAGATGGGCCCTCAAGTTTCGTTTCGACTGGAGAATCTTGATATATAATAAAATGGGATAAAAATCGCCATGATGTGGAATTACTGATGAATCAAGAACACGAAAAGGCTGGAGTTTATGAGATTTTATGATGAAGAATATGAAGAGAGCGATAAAAGAAACATTAATGCATAAGAAATTCCTGAATTGAACGACCCATTTGGATTGGATCCACACATAACGGATTTGTACCTATTCAAGAGCGTAGAGTGGGGAAGGCTCAGATGCATGTAACGTCCCTTTGGCTTGGCATTTTCCATGCGAAGGTGATAGTGCAGTAAAACTGTAAAAGTAATTTTACAAGTAAAATTTGCTGGTGTAAAAATAACTAACTTAGGCCAGTTTGAGAGCATTAATTTCTTGCAATATATTATAGAATAGTAGATTGATATACTGATTAAGAACTAAAGAAACTTTAGTGGTTTGTGTATAGATTTTTTTTATTATTATTATTTTTTATTTTTTTTTTTTGTGGAGAATGGTACTCTAAAAAACAATTTTAAATTTTAAAAGATGACAAACGGGGGTAGAGGTTATTGGTAGATGGTTTAAGTTATTGATTTGAGTCTTATTACGATAGGAAAATGCAACATGTACAGATTATTTAACAAATTGGTCTGCAGGTGCTGAGTAGACTTTTCACAGATTGGTTTAACTTTTGTTTTGTTTAAGCAGTTTGTGAAATGCTGTCAAAACAACACCTGTAAACCAATCTGTTAAATTGATCTATATATTTAACATTATTTTATCCTAAAATACTCATTTTCCAAATAGCGAACACCTAAGGTGTCAAGGTAAGCTTCGAATCTTATGTGGTTGGGGTTTCCACCTGCTCTTCATTCAAGAACAAAATCTTTTTTAAGGGGAAGGCATCTTCATTGCTTGAATTCATGGTAAGAAGGCACATCTTTTCTTCAAAGAGTGGCTCTTCTAAGTGGATCTTAGATTCAAAATACTCATTTTTCGAGGAGTATCACATGTCAATGAATTGCGTTGAGTTTAGAATTTTCTTTACCTTATCCACTTGTTCTTTCTGCAAGATCAACGTCTTTTTCAAGGAGGAAGCCTATGTCCTCTTTGTATGTTTTTTCCAAGGAATGTTTATGGTTATAGTGTGGTTTTCCGTAGACGGCGTCAATCTGTTGACCCTAAAAAATGTACCTCCAATGTAGCCAATATATCCCAAAGTCTCTCACGTCCACGCAAGCTCAATTCCTGTACACTTAGACAAATAGTTAGTCACGCGTAGATTCCTCCAGTGTGGTGGAGTTGGTCGCGCGTACTCCGACAGTCAAATTAGCTAGGGAAGCAAATATATGAGTATGGGAGAGCTTTAGACATAGCCTCCAATATAAAAAGGGTGTTAACTTTGGAGAGTAACAAATAAAATAATAAGATAGCAAAATTATAGTTTGAGAGTCTAAACTTGAATTGTCATCAAAATGACATTAAGTTTGAGATTTTATAGTAAATGTGATGAGTAAGTCGTTGAATGAAAAGACACGTGACTTCATCCTAGTGGTTGGAGCTTCTTATCATAGACATCAATCAATCAATGATAGGCCATATTGCATTCAATGTTGTGACAGCTTAGACATCCTTAGACCTAACATGTAAGATTAGACTTGACTTGTTTGATTAAGTAGGGATGCCTATTCAGTGATTTATCACATTTTCTTCTTCATACAAGATTTTGTATGAATATTTTCTCTAAAACATCTCTACCTATCTCACAACATTCATAAGCACTCAGCTTCCCATGGGGGTTTAGCCAAATTGCCACATGGGTAGAATGACGTGGATGCGGGTCTTGGTTAAATGGATGTGTAGCTACCACTTGGACTTGCTTAGAGCTTCGTTAGAAGATGTGTAACACATTCATAACTATTATTTTACATCATTTTTTACATTGTATTGTATGACAAAATACCATTAGACAGTTAAGAAAATAGTTTTTCCATCCATAATTTTTTAAAAATAAAGGTAATATCAAAATCAATGTAAAGGAAGCAATGTACATTTAGCATTCTTGAAATTATGATTGCCAACTCTATGGCCTAAGCTTTGGCCTCCTATGCACTTCCGCCCAACCTTTGATTTTTGGCACCTCTACTTGAAACTAGGGGCCGCCTTCTTTACCAACTATTCCATTCGTAGCTGTAAGTATCTCATGTGAGCTTCAAGTGGATGATAACCGACATGGGACGGGGGTAAAGAAGGCAAGGATAGGCAACCGTCCCCCAACAACATTTTTAGATTTTTTTAAGAGTTATATAAAATTTATTTTAATAAATATTTTTTGTTACTAGCAGTGTTACTGAACCAATTATCCAAGGTAGTAATGGCTAATCAAAACAAATACATTACGTCATCATTATCCTGCATATGCATTAGTCGAGCAACAGAATTTTGTTCCTCCTTGAAATCCTCTTCATCTAGCTATAGTCCAAGTAATCATATTGTTGGGAGAAATTAGAGAATCAAAGTAAATCAAACCAAACCAAAGGCCCGTGTTTACACGGTTTCCTTAAATCGAATTCGTCGCCTCACCGAGGTGCAAGAGGTTTAATCGGTGTTCGATTCCCAAGATACAATTGGTTGTCGGTTCACGCTGCACAACGTTACCTGTCTACGAACTAGCTAAGTCTATCTCTCAAAGAACTTTAGCAAAGGAAGAAAATTAAAAAAAAAAAAAACAGATGCTGCCGGTGGAGGAAACTGATGTCTTTTCCTTTGTTGTGTTTGCTGTGTTTTTTGTATCTTCTACCAACCGAGAGCTCTTCTATTTATAGCCATAGAGGAAGAGCGTGGCCATTAATGCAATTGACATTGAAGATGAAGAGGAATGACTATTGACATTGAAGATGAAGATGAACGGCTGAAACTGAAATGCTGGAAAATAAAATGATGAAACTGTTGATTTTCATTCAAATGAAACTGATTTCATTCAATATGAAATTATTTTCCAAAAATCCCCCACATGAATGAAAATTTGGAAAACAAAGACTAAAGATAGAAAGAGAGAGTAAAACGAATCAATCCTGTATAGGATAGGTAGCATTTAACTTTGAACATTCCCTTGTGAAAATCTATCGAGTATTACTACCAAACCAGTGGATCTGATGCCTTAAACTGTTTTGTCATTTGTGTAAACCAAGACAATAGACCTCACACAAGAGAATTGTAAACAAAATGTTTTGATAATCCACAA
>CAIGRH010105776.1:0-10385 GCA_903798295.1 Fraxinus nigra | reverse complement strand
TAGCAATATGTTGCATAATATACTATTGAATTTTGCATTTACGTTGATTATGAGGGGCCCAATTTTCAAAGTTCGCATCAGGCTTCAAAAATCACAGGACCGACCCTGTGCGTGTGCACATGAAAGGTAAGTAGAAGAAATTATGAAAATGAGTGAATGGAAAGTGATTACCATTAATCTATTGTGGTGACGTTTGCCTTTATCCCATTCCCATGCCTTCTACTCTTTCACTAAACCATACCCTTTTGCAGCTTCTCATCCTCCCAATAAACACATCTATTTTTGGCTTCCATTTTTCACCTGTGGTGGGGACGACCCTCCATACTATTTGTTTACTTATGTTTGTCTACTAGTACAGCTTAATTTTCAATATGACTTATTATTAGCTATTGGATACATAAGAAAATAGGATGTTGTCATTTGTATACTCTTTCTTTTACACCTAGTTTGACATTGCCTTTGTTTTCAAAAAATTCTGGGTGGGAAAACTGTTTTTGGTTTAAATTGGAGAATGACGGTAGAAGTTGGTGTACACCAAACATGATTAGGAAAAAAAATATCTATTAAATTAGATGCGATGTTGAATATCCATGACAACACCTACGAGATCGGATTCCCTTTAGTTATTTGATTATATTACTTATATATGGATCCTAAGAAGTAATTTGCTTCATTTTAATGTGATTTTGGGAGAAAATGTATTTTAGAATGGTGATTTTTTTTTTTATATTATCGCGTGGTTAAAAGAATAAAAACTACTCATTAAATTGTATTTGGATGAATTTAGTTTTCCAGCTTGGCCAAACATGCTCAAAAAATCAATCACTTACGATGATGAACCCTAATTTATTGGCCAAATATCAATTTCTATAAAGGGAAAGGCCATCATAACACTGACACCCAGAAGTTCATTGGGAAGATGCAAAGGAACAGAGATGTTGGAAACTGATATTATCCCTTCCATATGCACAGACCAAAATACCATTGCAATTATGACAAGCCAAAATGTACTAGGACTAGCAGTTTATCCTTCATTTATGCTACACAACAATATTATATACTGTATAGTCTCTCTCTGTGTGTATGCATATATATCTTAAACAGAAAAAAAATAGTCTTAAATGTCCCTCCATGATATGATATGAATTATCCTGTATTGTTCTTTTTCTTGATAGAAATTTAATGATTAGTAGGCAGACTGATTGAACTTGAGTTTAAATTTGAAGTACAGAAAAGTCCCATGTAATTCATCACCTTTAATGCATTCATCATTGCCCTTTGATTCTTGGAAGAACGAGCCTTATCAGTGGAATCCAAATATCATAAAATATTAAGTAAAATTGGTGCTTATCTATGGGAAATCTTGCATAATTTACATCTAACTCATAATGATTATCTACTTTTACCAGAAGTTGGGAGCTTTTCGTTGATCTTTTTAAATTAAAACCATTGAATTTGGAATACGGTGAAGTAGCTGCCAGCTGGTGTTGGAATGACTCATTTGATGGGTTCCGCAATGGCTCTAGAAATAATCTTCTACCCACTAGGATAAAACATTTTCATCGCTAATGTGACAACACGTTGCCACGTTAGTGGTGAGCAAGTCTACTCATTATATTTGAGATATTTGGATCTATTATTCTTTGGAGTAAATACATTAAGGAAAGACGTGATTGTTTTATCATAAAATCTATGTGATTAAATTTGGAGTATATATAGAACTTGCTAGGAGTCCTAATTCAGTGTTTTTTGAGAGCAAAACATATTTTGCACTTTCGTCTGTAACATGGATTAAATACACTGGAGCATAATAAGGAAGGAGTATTGTCTAGGGTTGTCTAATAGAATGACAATGTTGTTGGCAAGAACAACAATTTAAGAGACAAATTCTGCTAAAATTAGGAGAATATTAGTACTAAATATAACTGTGTAATGGAAACTCAGACAGAACTTTGATTGACAATATTAATGATGCAGTATCATGCATACACTTTCTCAAGATCCAACCTTAATTTCTTGGTCTACATTTCATCTGTAGATTTCCCAGAAACTAGCGAAGAAAATGCTGGGAAATCCACAAGCAGCATCCCAGTAATCACAAAAATTAGAAGTCTTGTAATAAACATGTTAAAATCAAATACCAGATAATCTATGGAAGTTCTATTCTAATTAGAGTAACCAAGCCTAAGCTCCAAGTCCAAATCCTCCTTTGCATGTTGGACTAAACCCCTGTTCAAATCCAGCTTAACCAACTCTTTTGCCTTCCAAATCCTAGGATCATTGCTTCTTGCAAATCCAGTTAGATCGTTGACCCGAAGCAAGGCTCCTTTCTTCAGATTCTTGTCCATATTCCCTTCCTGAAGACTTGCAACATTGTCTCGTTGCAAATGCTGATCAGTGGATGGAGCTGCTGATGAAGAAAAAGCAGAAAGAGAGGTATTACATTTCACATTATAAGGTGAAAACCTGGTTGCAGATGATGTCGAAGAAAAACTAGGGTTAGGGCTTGAGTTTGGATATTCCCATGAAGGAGACAGTCTCATTCTAGCTCTATCTCTTCTGTGAACATTCATATGACCCCCAAGAGCCTGTGCAGATTTGAATTCTTTCTTGCAAAAGCTGCAATTGTAGCTCCTTTGAGGCCATGAAAATCCAAATGTAAGATCTTTCTCAAAGCTTAAATTTGCAGTATCCCATTTCCCCTTTAACCTCTCACAATCCCACTTCAACTTCTCCATGAATTTCTCTTCAAAACAACAAGAAAAAGGAGCCCAGTTCAAAAGGAAAACAAAAATCACTCCTTTTCAGAAAGAGAGGAAAAGATGCAGATTTCCGCAAAAAAAAAAAAAAAAAGTAATTGTGTGAAGGGTTGCTGGAGTTGGAGTCAAGCTTGTAACAAGAGTGCATTATATAAGTGCTACTGTTCAGCAGTAGATTTTCTATTACTAAAATTGGAGATTGCTTAAACAGTAAGTGGGGTTCCATTTTTGCTAAATGCAGGTTAAATCTAGTGGATGGAATTATTAAGTAGATATTGACCATTTGGCCTGCAGAGTGAAAAAGTAGCCAAGTAAAGCTTCTTTTCCCCCATAAATTTGGAATCGATCTTTATTTTTTTTGCGTTCTGCCCATTTTAAATCTACATAAAAACCATAACAATCAAATCTATAACCCTATCACTGTGTTAATTTTGATATACTCATATATTCTCTAATATGTTTTATCGAGACGCTGTCATTCTAAAGAATGAGAATCCTATTAATATTTGTAAAACATATTTCAACAAACATCTTCTCGTACTCTATCCTCATTCAAAGACAATTAACTCATTTAACAATATGAATTTGCCAAACCCATCAATTTTCTGCTTAGTCCTGTAATATCAACGACAAATAATAAAAAAAAAATATTTCTAGTCCCATCACGCTAAAATAAAATAACAAAAAGTATCCCTCGTAAACCCGTCTTTCAGACACGTTACCAAACAATACAGTTTAAATCTAAAACTGTTCTTTGGTCATGTTCCAAAGGCATTCAAGTTGGAAATGGCATTCATGTCCCTTTCCAGCCATGTCCTTAAGAACCATATTTGTCTACTTCAAGGCACAAAGATATCACTGCAAAAGCAGCAAATACCAGTAGCATAAATTGAAATGCTCATACTAACACTTGTACGAAAGTAAGAATCAAAAAGAAGTTTTGCATTATTAGGAAATACACTGCAAAATCCGTAACTAAGGACGGCTTCTATAGTTTCAACATATCAAGTGCTCGGTTTATAAGTCATGCATCATTACAAGTTTTTATATCGAGATTTTCAATATAAAAGAAAGGAAAAAGAGCACTAAAAAGATTTATAGAAAGTCATCAAAGATTAAATACTATCTCTCACTTTTCAAAAGCGAACTGTGAACTAAAAAACTTCTCTGGTTTGATGATTAGTTTGATCTTCCACCTGGTTAAAATAATCCGCCTTGGACAAACAGATAAGCACTTGGACCAACCACAAATGGATGCCAATTTGAATTTCATCGACCAATCTGAGCATGTAGTTCTCGTCTTAGCCAGAATGAATAACTCCCATCAAACAACACGAGGTTCTTTATGGTTCATTCACGACATTATTGAAATAAATATACCTTTTTCTGTTTGTGTCCCCGCTAACGAGAATGTATTGGCAAACACTTAGGTGGAAATTTGATTAGAAGTGATCATTCCGCTTGTGGCAATAAAAAGCTAAAGCCCGAGTTCTCGCGAATAAGTGGTGGTGGTTCGATGTCTGAAATATCAAATCGATCCATTGATTTGGAAAGGTCGTCCACTGAAAAAGGTATGCTGCAATATTGAATGGATATTAAGTTATAAACAACTAAAGAAAAAAACTCCGACTTGAAAAAGTCGAGAGAATATAAAATGCAACAGCATAAATAGGATGCGAAACATTTTATGTTCAACCTTGAGTCGTCATCTAGCAGGAACGAACTGCTGACGGCGTTGTTTGAATCCTCAGTCATTAATACCCTCATGTTAGATATAACCTGTTAATGAGAGTCAACAAAGACAAAATTACTGACTAATATACTCTGCCTTGTCAATCTCCATATACATGTTTTCTAACACTGACAACATATGCAATTTTTGCGGTGAAGTGATTATGCGAGTGAGTGGTGAACAACATAAATATAGAGTTAGGCGATCCCCATTAAGAAGAAACATCCTATAATCTTTCCATCCAAGGAAGTGTATAAAAATTACTGATGGGAAGTCACAGTAACTGATCATACTGTTCAAAACTAAATTGAAATAAATGTGCTCTCTCTCTCACACACACACCTTTTATTCGACACGGTACCAAAGCAAGTGGAGTTTAAGTCTCGCAATCACTCATTTATGAAAATTGTGCACCTATGAAGTCTTTGGTAAAAGATGAATATGTCCTGCATGGCTGCATGAAAGGGGCATGTTGAAGACTAAATTTAAATAAGCCTCGTTTGATCTACATTATTATCTCATTAAAATGAAAAATATAAACGTTATCCATCACATCAACATTTAAATTCAAATTTTCTATTTCTTGTGTGGGCCCTAATAACGACTATTTTTCATTCTCATTCTACAATAATTTGACTCAAACGGGGCCTAAATAAATGTATCCCCTCTTTAATTGCATAAGCTTTTTAAAGGGGGAGGTTCAATACATACCATTAATACCAGTTGAAGGTTACATGTTAACTTTTTATATTGTAATTTTTATCAGATACTATGTTCATAATCCACAGCATGTTTATAAAACATCAATTAGAACTTACATCTTGGGAAAGGCTATGCGTGCCATATTTGTCATCCCAGTACATGGTGCTGATTCTGTAGAGCTGCTGAACGCTGAGCACCTGTAGATTACAGAGAATTTGTGAGCAAGAAATATGCGAATTTCAGAGCAATGATTATTTAAGAAAAGTGTGTATAACTTCTTACGGGGCATAAATCATGACTTATTTCATCCAGAGTCTTCTTTGGCTTCTGATGTATGACCTGTTTCAGTAATCAGAAGGCTCAAAATGATTATTAGGCCTTGCAACTTTGTAGTAATGAATGATTATATTCTCAAATATTTATTGTTTATTTCTTCGTAAGAGTTTTATTTGATTAGTGCTAAGAGGGGACCCTCATGCGCTTGTCAAAAACTTGCATGAATTCAGAAGGGACAACCGAGGTATGGTTTGCTATGCAGTATTGAGTCTATTGACCAGACTAGACATTACAATTAACAAGATTTCAAGTTTTTTTTTTTCCCTTCTTCTTCTAGTACTCTCCAATGATATCCAGTCCTAACCAAGCATACCATAAAAAGAAAGGGAACTGCATTTTCCCAAAATAATCTCATTTTGTAAAAGCAAGAATTAGCCAAATCGCTTGTGATACACTAACTTGTTTGCTTCTTAAATTTCCTCGTTCCATGTACTTTTTTCCTATAGCCCATTTGTTAGTGCATGATTCCATCTATGGTATGCATGGATACCTTGGGTAAGGGACAAAAATATTTGGCAGACAATTTGCTCTGTTTTCTATTTGATTAACACTAGCAATAGGAATGTTTTTATCAAGTGACTGAAGAAATGGGAACCATACCAGAAATCCAATTGCTTGTCTTATATGCTTGAGCTCATCCCAAGAGGAACCTGTATACTGGAGTATGCTTCCAATTTAGCAGGTATATAAAAAGCGAGCCATATCATAAATTCTCTAAAAGAAATACCTCCTCAGTCGCCTTGTAACACCAATGTTCCAGTTCAGCCAATCCAGCCTTGACGTATTCACCATTGCTGAATGAGCAGCATTCTCGTCTTAGTAAAAGGCTGTAACAAGGAAAACAACATTAGTCTCTTGGACTGATGGATGAGTGTCCATAGGATATGCACACGAGTATATGCCTGAAATGTAATACCTGTTAAATAGCTGCACATTGACGAAAGAAAATATTTGTGTGAACACCTTTCGAACCAAAAATGGAGGTACCTGAAGATAGATATTCAATAAATTATGTCAACAGCATACCAAAAATTGAATGTAAATAAAGATATAAAAGATTATGTAGATATAAATCCAATCCAAATCCAGCAATATCACTTCGTGAGGAAAAGACTCATCACAATATACTAACATTATTTGAAATGATAGACAACCATACTGGAAATAAGTTAGCCAGGCACATCATTGAGTTCAAATATTATGGTGATATTGAGAAGTCAATATCATTAAAGGTAAAACTAAAATTCATCTAAATTCTCATGGGTAACAAACTAGTTCATGAAACAACATAAATATGTAGCTTTGATGAATAACTACAGACTTCAGAGGTCGAGCAAATTTGTATTCGTATATGCACACAGATTTCATCAACTTCAACGCCAGAAGGCAGATTACAATTGACAAGGTAATTCTGCCGGATAATAATATTGATTTCATCAATCAAAATTATGTCATTCAATAAATATGACCAACATGATAGGAATTCAATACCATACATCTATACAAGCACAAAGCGAAATGGTATCATTCTTACATAATTCGCTTTTAATATGTTCAAAAAATTCGCCAGGCCCTTTACAATTCCTTGCCAGTGAGCAATTAAAATCTCCTGTGCTGCAGCATTTGCTAGTGTGCGGGCTGTTCCTTTAATTAAGTTTGCTCTGGATATTCTTGGAGCCTATACCATTAAATTCCCATAAAGCGAGGTAGTAAATGAGAAAATGAAAAATGAACTCCGTTGTCAGCTTTTCTGAAATGTGCTGACTTGTTAAGTTCAATCAGAAATACCTGAATGCATAACCCCAGCAGTGGAGAAATTTCTTTTTTCAAATTATCACGGATCATTCCATACATTTTCTCCACATATGCAGTCAGCTGCTGTTTAAAAAGTAATGCAGGGTATTTGGCTTCTACTTGAAGCGAGGTACCGACCGAATCATCATTTAGTAAAGAAAGATTAACGCCTTGAGGGGTGCTACGGAAACTCTGGGATAAAGAAGGTTATGGTTAAAAAATGTTTATGAAAAACAAATATGAGCATGTTTGGCAAGCTCAGTGTTTGAGTTGAAGTAAATAAATAAGTGTTTAAAAATTACTTTTTTTATTGATCAAACTTGAAAATGAGTAGATTTACTTATTTTGATAGTAAGGCAAGAGTTACTTCATAAAAAAAAGTACATTTCCTTTAAATTAATATAAGAGTAACTAAAGCGAACATGTTTGGAACTAAAAAGTAACTTCTTTTAAGTTTAGCCAAACATGGTTTGAAATGAATTTTTTATTTACCTGAGTCATTCTTCCAAATAGAGTGGCTGATGGCGATCGCCGATGTTGTGGTGCTGCACCAGCACCTCCTCCAGCTTTCATTGTGCGTTGCAACATCAACAACAAAGTTGATGCATTGGATAACCAGTAAGCCAACACATCATTATTGTCTTGAGTCTTCAATTCAAAAAGTTTGTAAGGTTATAAAGGGACTGTTAAGCTAAATAAAACCAGTAAGCGGATTTGCAGAACATGCATTTAGATGCTATTATTCCTACCTCAATAGCAACACCAATGGTTTGTATTATCCTATCAAAAATGCTTGTTCTCTCAGCCTCAAACGAATGCCACTGCCTAAGGCATTTGTAGATAATGCAAGCAGCAACAGGTCTGCCTTTAGAAAAGCCTAAATGCTGTGCAACACATCGAATCAGTAAATCTTGATACTCTTGTTGCTTCTCATTGAGTGATTTTTGAGGTCTGTCATCCATATCTGATTGATCTCTAGCATTCATTGAAGTACTGTGCAAGTCCTATTACAATATTTTCAAGGTATAAGCATTCTCGGACTGCATCTATAATAGAGTTAATTGTATCATAAATGTATTTTACTTACAACATTTGTCTTTGAGCTTTCTACCCTCTGCACGTCATGAGAACAAAGAAGAGAGGTAAGTAACCCAATAACATGTTTGCGGACATATTTATTGAAACTATTAGCTCTACAATACCTGCATAATTGACCTTGAACTTCTGGATATCAATTTATTGTTCTGAGCCATAGCTAGAGCCTGCTGGCGAAGAATTTTATTTTCTGATTCTAAGTTGGTGAGCTTCTGTTCAAGCCTATTAAAAGGACAAGATTTCCATTAACTGTACCCTGTGAAATGTTTAAGCAGACGTTTCCATTTTGTAGCACAGAGATAATAAGGATAGCTAAGAAACCAAGTATATGGCTATCCACAACTAATATAAGAAACATTATAGTTTCATGTTACTCAGAAATGACTGAGTAAATAAAAATGAAAATTGTGAAAGCAATAAAACATATACAAGACTAATAAGGAACAGGTATCAGAATTTCTGAGAATTCATTCTTCGGGATGTTACTAATGCATACCATTTTCACAAGTACAGATAAAATTTCAGTTAGAAGAGATTAATAAAGTATAAATATTACTTTCCCTGATGACAATGTACAAAAAGTTAGGATGTAGTTAACAAGGCTAGAAAAGCATGTGGCATTAAATGATTTCAATACTCACAGAATTTATTTAATTAATATAATTTGAACAAGGAAATTATAGCTTTCTCCTTTTCCCATATTAGTTTTTAAGCTTTTCTTCCTCGTCGATGGTGCTCGTCACTGAAAGCTAATTAGAAAATAATTACTTAATACGAATATATTATATTAATAACTAGTCGCAACATCGGATTACAGTTCTTTTTCCTCTTGCATCATTATTGATAGAATTCCAAATAGGACTTCCCATTGATTCTCTAGAAGATGAACAAAACAATAGGAGCAATTACATAGCGAACAACACCTTTGTGGAAGGTTACTGTTATAAGAGCCTTTTACCTTTTTCTTATCTCGATACCGCTAAGACACATGCTTTTGTAAGAGAAAGGAAAGAAAGGAATAGTATGTTGCATGCCACTGGATCAATAGATCAGTACTCCAGCTCAGAACTTGACATAACCTAATACGAATCAACACCCATAAACCAGTTCTTTCTTTGACATGTGAAAGCATAAGACCTAGTAGTTAGTAGCACAATCATCATAATGAATATGGGGATACAGCATTCTCAGAATCCTATTATAAATACAGTTTTAATTGATTTGCCATTGGAGCACTACTTCATCTGTAAATAAAACTTGAGTGACTTTCAAAATCTAAATTGATCAGAAAATATACAACCACAGCCAAGAAATTTTTCTAGCTAAACCACCAACAAAAAAGGAAAAAGATCAAGATCATTCATAATTGATGAATTGATCTTTGTAGCGACTAAAGAGATAGTCTAGAGAGAGTTGATGGATGTGCTCCTGTTGCCAGTGTTCATATTTCTAGAATGTCAAAAGGTTAGAGTTTGAAATTTACCTTACAGTAGGTATACAATAGGAAGAAACTAAGAGGGATAGTTCTTCACCTTTATTCTATCAATTGACTCCTCTGGAACTCAACCAAAAAAAATCATGGAAAGAGAAAGAGGAGGATTCATAAACTTTGTTCAAAGCCCATTGTTGACCTTGTGGTTTAAGTTGAGAGTTTTACAAGTCCATCTTGGTCTTAACCATAGGTCAATATATTTCACCTTTCGTACTTTGTCCTAGAAATGAATCAAGATCCTCATATACAGTCTTCAAGAAGATTCAAAACATTTTGGAAGGAATGACCCTCAACTAATGATAGAAAAAATAGCAAATTACATCTTGGAAAATTATGATTCAGTATCGTGTATGGCGTGAGAGTCAAATGGGGGTAGTCACTTACGGCCGTCAGTTGCTGACGTGGTATAAGTGCAACTTCAATTAAATTAATGATGACCACCATTATTGACTGCTGTCAAGGAGCTTGAATAAGA
>CAIGRH010105759.1:0-11271 GCA_903798295.1 Fraxinus nigra | reverse complement strand
GTTTTTAACAGTAAACAAGATCATCCACATATTCACTCAATAAAATATTCCACACACAAACCAATAAAGTTATTTTAAATTTCAACCACACATTCTCCAAAAAATATTATTCCTTACATCATTCTTGAAATTTTAATGGGTGACAAACACACCCTAAAATTTTCATAGGTCACAAATCAAAAAATTAATAGGTCACAGGTCACGAATCACAAATATTAAGAGTCACAACTTATTAGTCAGTCACAAATTATTAAATTATCGATCACAAATTAAGAATTTTTTAGGTTACGTATAATTTTATGGTCACAAATTATTTTTTCATTGGTCACGTACTGTTTATTGGTCACAAATTAATCAATTTAATAGTTACAATCGATCAAATAATTGGTGAACACCACAAACACTTGCGACCTCCTGCAGCACCACCGCCTCGAACGCGCCAGAACCACCACCACTGCCACCAAACCACTGTCACCAGAACTACCACCACCTTACGACAACTAGGAACACCGTACTTTCCATCTCTTCACCACCACCACCATCAACAAACCACCATTTCACTACAAAGCCACCAACACAACACTACTCCAACCGCCAAATCCACCACCACTAACCCCGCCACCACACAAAACACCGTTGGCGTAGCAACACAGCGTCACCATACTTCAGCTGCGAAGAGTCGCCGAGTGGGTGGGTATGCGTGGCAACTCGCAGCGATTCGCGCTCCTTCTGGGATGAAATGGATTGAGGGTGGTTATAGGGTTGGGCAACAACAACGACAAAAAGGTGAGGAGTGATTGAAGCTTTGTTGCGTCGCGCACAGTTTCACCGTCGCGATTGAAGCTCCTGGCCGACGATATGGATTGATGGTGGTGATGGGATTGGGTAACAACGGCGGGCAATGGCAACGGAAAGGTGAGGAGTTTGTGGTCGAAAGAGGCAACACAACGACAAGAAGGTGAGAGAGAATTGAGGGAAGCGATTGTGTGGGTTTAGGGAGAGAATGTGAAGAATATTTGAGCATTGTGTGTTTAGAGAGAAAGAGAAGAGTGAGGCATGAGAATGAAAATAAATTAGGGTTTTAATTATAAATTTAATTAATACCTGATTTTTTATTAAATAAACTTAAGATCTGATTTTTGAATTTGAAAAATTAAATGCATGTTTTTCTGTAGTTTCCTCTTCTTCTTTTTTTTTATTAATTGTCCACTCTTAGCCCAAAAACATTACCAATATGGAAAAATTCAAAACTAAGAGTTTAAATTTTACCAATTTCAANAATGGCAACGGAAAGGTGAGGAGTTTGTGGTCGAAAGAGGCAACACAACGACAAGAAGGTGAGAGAGAATTGAGGGAAGCGATTGTGTGGGTTTAGGGAGAGAATGTGAAGAATATTTGAGCATTGTGTGTTTAGAGAGAAAGAGAAGAGTGAGGCATGAGAATGAAAATAAATTAGGGTTTTAATTATAAATTTAATTAATACCTGATTTTTTATTAAATAAACTTAAGATCTGATTTTTGAATTTGAAAAATTAAATGCATGTTTTTCTGTAGTTTCCTCTTCTTCTTTTTTTTTATTAATTGTCCACTCTTAGCCCAAAAACATTACCAATATGGAAAAATTCAAAACTAAGAGTTTAAATTTTACCAATTTCAAGTTTAAGACATCAAGGTTTAAAATTTCAAATTTCAATTTTTTTTAATTATATTTATAAATTAATTAATTAAACATATATTTTAGTAATTAAATATATTAATGTCATAATTCCATATAATTTGATCATATATTATTAACTGGTTACAAATCACAAATTTTATATGTCACAAATTATTTTTTGGTCACAATCCCAAAATTTTATAGGTCACAAATCAAAATTGAAACGTCACAAATTATTTTATGGTCACAATTCAAAGATTTTTTATGTCACAATTTGTTAATCGCTCACAAATCAGAAATTTTATAAGTCGCATATTATTCATTGGTGACAAATCACAAATTTTATATGTCACAAATTATTTTACAATCACAATTTATTTATCGACTACAAATAAAAAATTGGAATGTCACAATTTATTTATAGATCACAAATCACAAATATTAAAAGTCACAAATTGTCAAATTATCGATCACAAATTAACAATTTTTTAGGTCAAATTATTTTTTTGTCACAGTTTATCTTTTTCACATATTGTTTATTAGTTACAAATTAACCAATTTAATGGTCACAAACAACCAAATAATCTTTTATCACCACCAACCACCAACTTGTGACCACCACCTTCCACTCCCTCCAACAACACCATTGCCACCGTCGTCATCGCCATCACCTCAAACAAATCAACACATCGCAGAAAACACCACCACATCCTCGCACCGAACCACCACCACCTCAACAGGCTCATCGCCACCAACATCTCAACATCACCACCACCAACACCAAGATCCACCACCATCGCCAACAACAAAACCACTGCGCTCAACCATAGAACAACCCCCGTCTCATCTCACAAATCGGCTTCGCTTCTCGTAGATCTCACGGACCACCACCACCACCACCACACGGACCACCATGCCCATGACAAATCCACCAGCACACCAGCACAATTACAGTACTCCATAATTATCCATTTACACTAAGTACCTGACCTAACTCCCAATCTACAGTCCACTACCACAAAATACCCAATTAACCCAATCAATTAAGCTCAAAACCCTATTCCTCATCTTCAACTTCTTGCAACCCTAACTCCATTTTCGTCACCAACTAACATCGTTGCTGGTTTCTTTGCTTTTCCGCCCGCTACTGTTTCGAACTTTCCCGACGCTGCCAAATCACACCTCCAATCAGCCTCCAATCTTACCACAGATCCATCACCACATTCAAAACGTACCACCACCGTACACCGCACCACCCACAACACACCACCACCACAGTACACTATCACCACCTGCACCACCAACACCTCAAAAACCGTAGCAAAAGATGAGAAGTTGAGGCGGGAGAGGAGAGGAGAGGAGAGGAGAGGGAGAGCAGCGGCAACGCCACCGCTTGAATGATGGTGTCGGCGTGGTAGTTCGCGGCGCTATGCGACGAACGTGCGCAGCAGTGCTGCTCTATCTGCTAGGCGCTGTTGTGCCAATCTGTACAGTTGTCGTATGAGTGATCGTTGGAGCCGGAGTAGTCTTCTACTTGTTGACGAGACGCTGGAGGGAGATGATAGAGAGAGACGATTAGGTTGGGCCCAAAAGTTCAGTGCATGCATGTGCCTACACTAGACCTGATTGGACTCCGCCCATGCTCATGATATTCATTTATCCTGCTCTCTTTAAGTAGAAATGTTAATTATATTATCCCTGTAATTCCTACACTAACTCACTATTCCCACGATGTGGAGTAAATGACAGCAACAGCAACAACAAAGGATAATATTTAGAAAACTTTTTTTTAACTCCCCCTGTGTACTGTTTTTGAGAATTTTTTTAACCTCCATGTCCATCCTATCCCAAAATGAGAAAAATATTCATTCTATATGACATCTCAATCTCCTCAGACTTCATATCAGCAACTGTACCTAAATTCTGATCTATCATGTACATTCCGAAAATGTAAAAAGAACGTTTTTTTGTCTCTCACTGAGCGAATCAATTAACCAAAACAAGAATTCTCGTTTGAGCAACGGAGTAAGGGTAATCATCGGGTAATCATCTACCAACATTTTAAGCCTAAATCTGGCCACTGATGCCACATTTACCATTTCTCCCCTTTGAAGAATTTCTACCACTGCTCTAATCATCAAACTTTTTAACCAAAACTGGAAGTATAACAATGAAGCTCTAAGCTCCAAACTTAAATCCCACAAAAAATACTTCCCTGTGTATTTTTTTAATCAAAACCTCCTGACCCTCACATTGCTCTTCCATCATGCAGACTTCGACCTGGTTGAGGTATGGAGCATTTTCTGCCTTACCCAGATCATTTTCCTTCTTGACAAATTTGATCTCTCTAATTAGATATTTTCCGCTGAAATTTTGAAAGTCTTTTTCCAATCTATAATGTAATATTTTGCAACATCTTCCACATGTCAAACTTACAAGATCAAAATAATCCATGAAAATAATTTGAGCTCCAACACAAATAGACAAAGCTCAAAAGATTAGATTGAGGACATAATTTCTGCTTCTATATTAATGATTATTTTCCTTAGCCAAAGAAGATGGAGGGGGACAATAAAAAAGACTACATCACTTGCATTAAGTATAAAATTCAAATTTGACTGTCTGTTAATATTTTGATGATCTAAAACTCATAGAAAACATGATACTAACAGGAAGAATATAAGAATCTTACAGCATCGGATTTGTTACCAAGGAAATTATGCTTCATCAGATTCCCCAAATCCTCCCTATCACATATCAAATTAAAACATCTCAAATAAACATTCCACAAAAATATTATAAACCCGACGTTAAAAATCAAAAAATAAAGTAAACTCTCACATAACAATTCCTGATAGATTCTCTGGACCTCCAGAATTATTACTACTCGCCTTTCCTTTCTCTGGTCCATTCAAATCTGCTTTGTGATTTTTATTCGAGCTTCAAGCAACTAAGAATAGAAAACCAAAATAGAACAATCAGTTAGAGATTAACTAAAAAATGGACTCAAGGAATAAAATGATTCAGAGTCTAAGTGCAAACAACTGATTCCACCAGATCAATTATTATGGTTGAATAGTAGTGCTAAAAGAAACAAAATTAAACTGATATATACAAATTAAAATGAGCATTGCATTCAACATGTGAAAATGTGGGTGAGGGAGAGGGAGCAAGTGACTCTAGTCATTGGCGTCGATCGTCTCTTGAGAAATTGATTGACTCGTGGAATTAAATGATTCAAAGTCTAAGTGCAAACGGCTGAATCCACCAAATCAACTATTGTAATTGAATGGTAATGTTAATAGAAACAAAGAATAAACTGATATATATGAATAATAATGTGCATGGCATTCAACATGTGAAAATGTGTATAGAGGAGAGGGAGCAAGTGACTCCACTCGGTGCTGTCTATAAGGGAAGAAATATCTTCCATAATCTCAGCAAACAACTCACCAAGATCTTAGCACTATGATCTGATCTTTCCAGCATGAATTACTCCCACTGTATGATCTGATCTTTCCAACGTGAATTACTCATTCGCTGTAATTAAATTAATTAGGAGCACAGTTAGGGATTTGCTTTTACTGTATGCACTAAAATAGCTCCTTCTTATTTTAGAAATTGTGTATGTATACTATGAATGAATGTGACATAGTATTATCAATATCTGTGTGTTCTCATATGGTATCGGAGCTTTTTTTTCTCTAACAAGAACAATTATATTCCTGTTGTTTCATTCATCATGGCTGGCTTAACCTCAATCATAACTACTTTTTCATCCACATCTTCCGCACTGCCTCTTTATGTTCTCAACACCAACAACTTTGATAAGCCGACACCATCAAACTATCCCCAGTGTCGTGCTCAGCTTGATGCGTTGTTGATAAGATACGATCGTCTCGGATACGTTGATGGTTCTCTTTCATGTCCACCCACTACCACACCCTCTATTGATTTGTCTGTCTCGGCTTCAGATCTCATTGTCGCTCACTGGCTTCGACAGGATAAGCTCTTGTTTCATGCCATTCTTTAGGCCGTCGACGCTCTTATCAAACATTTGATTGCATCATCTAAAACCTCACATGAGGCATAGACCAATCTGAAGAGTCTATACGCCAGTACCTCTTGGACTCGAGTCCTTCAATTAAAGGAAGAGCTTACCTTAATCCAGTGTGGCTCACATTTTGTATCTGAGTTTTTCAATTCAATCAAACATCTAGTTGATGAGCTAGCCTTGATTGATCAAGCCCCAATAGATGACGATATTACATTGTATGTCTTGCAGGGTATTGGTCCAGAGTTTCGAGAAATTGCAGGTCCTATTCGCACCCGGGAAACCTCACTGACCTTTGAGGAATTGCATGACATCCTTGTGGCTCATAAATCCTATATTCGTCGTCTTGACAGTGGCACTACCACTTTAGTTGCCACTGCAAACTATTCAGCCAAGAAAAAGGGTTCTAACTCAACAGGTTCAAATGCTCACACATCACATACTCCAATCTAGAAACCTAATGTGCATTCAAAGGGTTTCATTAAGTCGAGTCAAAAAGGAAATCGCAGGTACAAGCCCAAATGTCAGTTGTGTGACACAGAAGGTCATATTGCAAAGCAATGTCCAAGACTACAGTCAGAACCACCAACTGTAAATTTTACAACAACTACAGCGAATTCAGATTAAAAAAACATGGCTTGTGGACTCTGCTATTTCTCACAATATCACCTCTGATCTCTCTCACCTTACCATCAATTCTGAACATGATGGAACCGATGCAGTAATTATTAGTGATGGTTCAAGTTTAACTGTCTCACATGTTGGCTCTCTAGATTTTAAGTCCTCCTCCTGTATTTTTCATCTTCATGACACCCTTTATATACTAGACATTAAAAAAAATTGGTTTTTGTTCATCATTTTACCAATCAAAATAATGTCTCTATTGATTTTCATCTTACATGTTTTTTGTGAAGGATCTGAATACGAGGGAAATTTTGCTACAAGGGGAATGAATGTAAGGACGGTGTCTACCATTTGCCTACCACACTCAAGCCTATCTCAAAGAATGCAGTTGCCTATGTTCATGAGAGGACTTCAGTTGATGGCTGGCATAAAAGACTTGGCCACCCTTCCTTCAAAATTGTCAACCATCTTGTCAACTCTTTTAATTTACCTATTAATGCGTCCAATTTGAACTAATGTACGTCCTGCTTTTAAAATAAAACACATCGACAACCGTTCCGTTCTACAAGTTTCACGAATAAATCTCCTCTTGAACTTTTATATGCTGATGTTTGGGGACGTTTAAAATTGTTAGTTTGAATGGTCACAAATATTATTTAATTCTTGTTGATCATTTCACCAAATACATATGGCTTTATCCAATGAAATCAAAAGCACGTGTCAGTCGTATTTTTCCTCAATTCAAACACCTCGTCGAAAATCGATTTAATTCAAAAATTAAGTCCATCTATTCTAACAATGGAGAGGAATTCACCATGCTAAAACAATACTTCTTAGTTCATGGGATCAGTCGCTACACCACGGCTCTTTACACTTCTCAAAAAAATGGTGTTTCTAAAAGGAGACATCGCCATTTAATTGAAACATGAAAAACTCTACTTAGTGATTCATCACTTCCTTTCTCATTATAGCCCTTTGCCTTACAAACTGCAGCGTACTTAATAAATCGGATGCCTACCCCATTACTCTCAAATAAGTCACCTTTTGAAGTTTTGTTCAAACAAAAACCAAACTACTTAAAATTAAAATAGTTTGGGTGTCTTTGCTTTCCATACACTAGAAACACATCAGCTCACAAGCTTGAACCAAACTTGGGACCTAGCATATTTTTGGGATATTCATTAACACAAAATGCTTATATTTGTCAAGACCTCAAAAATCACAAGCAATATATTTTTCGACGTGTACTATTTCATGAAAAATCTTTTCCTTTTGCTGATCAAATATGCTCAAGACCACTTTCAGCCGCTCCAACCTCAAATGATACACCTCATGGACATCTGACATCACCGCACACAGTACTCCAAAGTTCTGTCACACAAACTCTAACAGTTCAAAGGGTAGATCATGTGATGCATTATCCAGGTAATGTTTCTCCTCCAATTTCAATTTCTTCTGAAATTAGAAACTCCAACTTTAATGTTGAAACCACCACATCCTCTTCTACACCCCCATGAACCTACAAATGGTACAGATTCTCCTAGCCCGATTCATATTCCAGCACCTGCCATACATTTCACACCGCCACCATCAAATTGAACTCACCTCATGGCAACACGAGCTATGAACAATATTCATACGCCAAAACAATTATTCCTAGTCACAAAACATCATTTGCCTCCCTCTCTAGAGCCTACATGTGTAAGTCAAGCAGTCCGAGATCCTCACTGGAGGTTAGCTATGTCGCATGAACTCATTGCCTTGATGAGTCATGACATGTGGGATTTAGTACCTTCTCCAAGTCAAAAAATACCATTGGTTGTAAATGGGCCTTTCGTGTCAAAAGGAAACCAGATGGGAGTATTGATCAGTTTAAGGCCGGGCTAGTTGCCAAAGGCTTCACCCAAGGGATGGGGATCGACTACAAGGAAAATTTTAGTTCAGTTGTTAAACCAGCAACAATTCGTTGTGTTTTAGCCATTGTTGTGATGCAAGGTTGGGAAATTCGATAAATGGATATAAATAATACATTTCTCCACGGTCAACTCATGGAAACAGTTTACATGCACCAGCCACCAGGATTTATGGGTTCATCTCATCCGGAATATGTTTGTAAATTAAAGAAATCGATTTATGGATTGAAGCAATCACCTCATGCATGGTATACAATTCTCAAACTTGCACTAATTGATTTTGGATTTATGAATTCCAAGGCTAATTCATCTCTGTTTGTGTATCATTCTGAATCTTTGGTAGCATATTTCCTGGTCTATGTTGATGATCTGGTGATCACCTGCAATAGCTCTAAGTTTGTCGATGATATTATTGATCAGTTGGGTAAGAGATTTTGTCTCAAAGACATGGGCAATCTCCATTATTTTTTGGGTATTGAAGTGCTACCTACTACTATCGGATTATTTTTATCTCAGCATAAATACATTCGTGATCTCTTAGATAAAACTAATATGGGTGCGGCCAAGGATGTTTATACTCCTTTATCTACTAGTATTCCATTAAAGCTACTCGATGGATCACCTAGTAGCGATAGCACTGAATATCGTAAAATTATTGAGGCTCAGCAGTATTTATCATTAACTAGACCTGATGTATCTTTCGCAGTCTGTAAGTTAAATTAGTTTATGCATAAACCCACACAAACTCACTGGACAGCAGTCGAGCGAATTTTACGGTACTTGAAAAACACAATTTTCCATGGCATTCATCTACGTCGACATGCCTCCCCCACTATACAGGCCTACTCCAATGCAGGTTGGCCAGGAAATCTAGATGATCGAAGCTCAACATCAGCTTATGTGATTCTACTTGGAGGCAATCCAATTTCTTGGAGTTCAAAGAAGCAAGCGGCTGTAGCAAGGTTATCAACTGAGGTCGAATACTGAGCATTAGCAATGATTGTTTTTTAAACAATTTGGTTACAAAATTTGTTCAAGGAATTGAGGTATCATCTACCTGATTCTCCACTGTTATTATGTGATAATTTAGGTTCCACACACTTAAGTTTTAATCCAGTAAGTCACTCACGCATGAAACACATTCAAATTGATATACATTTTGTTTGAGATCTTGTCCAAAAAAGAGTCCTCAAAGTTCAACATGTTCATACCACTGATCAACTTGCTGATCTATTGACTAAAGCATTGTCCAAACAGAGGACTATGCTACTAAGAAACAAGATTGGAGTTACTGATGGCACACCACTCTTGAGGGGACGTATAAGGGAAGAAATATCTTCCATAAACTCAGCAAACAAATTACCATGATCTTAGCACTATGATCCGATCTTTCCAGCATTAATTACTCACTCATTGTAATTAAATTAATTAGAAGCACAGTTAGGGATTTGCTTTTACTGTATGCACTAAAATAGCTCCTTCATATTTTAAAAATTGTGTATATAAACAAATGTATACTATGAATGAAAGTGACATAGTATTATCAATATCTGTGCGTTTTTATAATGTCGATCGTCTCTTGAGATATTGATTGACTCAAGGAATCGAATGGTTCAAAGTCTAAGTGCAAACAACTGAATCCACCAGATCAATTATTGTAGTTGAATGGTAGTGCTAATAGAAAAAAATTGAACTGATATAGACAAATCAAAAAGTGCATTGCATTCAACATGTGCAAATGTGTGTGAGAGAGAGGGAGCAAGCGACTCTACTCAGTGGTGTCGATCATCTCTTGAGAAATTGCAGTGATCTTCTATCCTTCCATGATTCTTCTGCAAAAAAGGATAGAGATGAGCATAGAAGAGACGGAAGAACGTGAGAAGAACAGAATGAGAGGGAGCAAGCGATTCTACTCAGTGGCGTCGGTCGTCCCTTGTGAATTGCAATGATCTTCGGTATTCTTCTGCAAAAAATGAGAGGTAATTGTGTGGGAGAGATGGCAATGAACAGAATTGAGGGATTTGTTCAAGGTGGTTTTATAGGAAGAATTTTTTAAATGAGCTTGAAATAAATTAGAAATTCAGATTTTATGAATTTGATTTGGGTTTTTAGCGGGAAGTAAACAAGGTGTCCGCTTAGGAAATTTCTCAAAGATTGGTCCAGATGGTGTTTGGTATAGATTAAAATCAAGTTTTAAATAGATTGTGATTGAAATTTTTGAAATGTGTGATTGAAAAGACGTGGGATTCATGAAAGATGTTGTTCATATTAATTATTTGATTTTGATTTATATTAAAATCTTGCTCAAATAGGCCCCTAATATATGTTTGGTTAATTTTACTCCTAAATAATAATTTTATTTTGAAAGATAAACAAATGGTTAGTTTTTTAACTTATAATTTCAAAAATTACTTAATAACAGTATGTGTCGTCTTGACAAGAAGATTGTTGAAAGGTCACGTGTGAAGGAGGCGCTACTAGAATCAGTTCAATTGCACAGGGGAAGGGTAATTTAGTCGTTAAAGGTCATTTTTATTTCCTCGCCAGATTTTTAATCGTTCTTAGTTGATCATTGATTGAAATAATATTGCTCAAGATTTCATCTTTATAATGACCGACGAGCCTTGATTAGACATTTAACTGCATTGAGGTCAAAATGGAATGTTTTCATCGTTACAATTTCCATTTGTCTTGTCGTGTTATTTAACATCACAATAACAAAGAATAAATAAAAGCGTGATTTAACTTTTCCTAGTTGGCAAACGAGAAGCAATTGAATTTTTCACTAAAGGTCCGTTTGATTGCAAAGGTGGAAAGAAAATGTTTTACTGGGGATTGAATTGCCTATAATTTGTTTTACTGGGAATTGTAATTAATTGTGTTTGATTGGTATAATTTTCTACCTGGAAAATGTTGAAAGTTTGGTGTCCGTTTGACTTCGTTTTTTATAAAAATTGTCCATTAAAGTGATAATTTTTTCTACCAATACGTCTAGAATTTGTTCCAATTACCAAAAAGTAAAA
>CAIGRH010105755.1:0-16026 GCA_903798295.1 Fraxinus nigra | reverse complement strand
TTTTAATATGTACCAAACGGGGCTTAAATCTTGTTTTTTCTTCGAGAATGACTCATCTCTCTCAATATTCTGGTGCAGAAAGGATATCCTACTGATTCTGCTTCATATAACGATCCTGGTATGATCAGCCAAAGGCTCCCAATCATCTTGCACAAGACTCAAAAGCTTTCAATCACATAGATAGTGTAAGCTTTAATAAATTCTTGATATTATTTATTTGAAGAAACGAATAACTCATCTTGTTGAAGAAAAGCTAAAAGAGTTACTTTTAATTGTGAGTATTATTTTTATAATTGCAGAAACCTTAATTAATCTTTGCGGGGAAGGAAATAGAAAAAAAAAGTTGTGTTCTTTATACTGTGAACCCTACAACCCCAGCTTGCAATTTCTTGTTCTTTCCTCTCATGTCTGATTGGTTACAATGTTGAGTAATCTCTGTTAATGAAAGCAAATTGCAGTGCCTTTAATGTGTATGAGTAAATATGTTAAGGCTAAATTTATATAAAAGAATGTGTACCATCTTTATCGGTTTAAACTTGTAGTTGGGGGTGATTAAACATGGTGTCAAAGTAGGTGCTGAGTCCAAATCTCACTACCCTTCACTTAAAGAAAATGATGTATTGAAAGTAAGGTCTGCACGTGAAGGGTGTATCTGTGCATATTCTTTTGATGATTACTAGATCAAGAACACGAAATTCCAACAACATTCTTGATGATGGATATTGCTCAGGAAGTGCTCACCACCAAATACCAGCACCGCCATTCACTCTCATTATGTTGCCAAACAACACCACTACTCCGATCAGCTTCCACTATGGCTTACCCCCTTGTTGGCATCACTTTACTACCGATAACTGCTGTACACTTCCTGGTACTGTCCACCTTCCCTCCCCATCTAAATTAAACCCAACATTTGGTTGTGGTTTAACTATTGCAGTAAGTATCAGGAGTACAAATTGGTTAGCTGACCATCATCCCAAATCAGCTCATAAGACTATAGTTTGGATTCTTAAGGGTATGTTTGACACACTGTGATATTGGGAATACATTTTTCAGGCTTAAACTTGAAAAAGAAAGTGAAGAAGATAGGTTACATATATCGATCCATCAATAACAATGTCGAGAGAAGCATTACAAAATAGTTCATAATATTGAAACTTGGACTTTTATTATTTAAAAACTGCCATCGTTAATGAAATACACTATAGTTATTTACATTATGCTATTCTATTTCTAGTATTTGCTAGGTATCAAGGGCAAATCAACCTCGTCACACCACTCAATACACCGTGTCTCATAATATGAACTATTTATGTCATTAGGCAAGTAGGTCAGCCATACTTGTGCTCCTAGTCTCCATTTCAACACACTGCCCTCCATCTCCTTGTTCAATCTCCACCCAACACCCTCCTTGTATTCCTCGCCCGAGAAAATCAAACCACCGGTTTTAGTGAATGCCCTGCTGCCTCCTGTGTAACGTTTTTGAAATTGAACGCTGCCACCATTCGATGGCTTCCACGAGGCAATTTCGACTCCCGTGGTGTTGTCACATAAAATTGCATCAAATGTAGCTGCATTTCCTTCCACATCCTGGTCCCACCTCCAATTTCTCATTTTTGTCCTTGATGCCAGTCTTGCCATCGTCTTCACCATAGGAACTTTTGATTTTCCGTAAGTACCCTTCAAACTCTTTTGCATTTCCATCTCTCTTTCCATATTGTCAGTTGACCGGCCCAAGCTTAGCCCGCCCACATAACTTGCACCCACTTCTGGCCCAACCCAAACCCGGACTCTTGATGGAAAATACTTCTCATCCATCCAATCACCATCCTGATCATTTTTCTTAAATCCTAGTTTCACCACATGGAAGCGCAGGTTGTCGACACGTGCCTTCACTTGGATAAATCCGTCGCTGAATCCGACTGTATATTCCAATTGAATCACAGCCTCAAGCTGCTGGTGTGCTAGTGCATACTTCAGCACAGATTCTTTGGCTTCAATAATAGCTGGGAACTGATTTTTACGTCCATTATTACTGCATTGCAACTGCATGGATTTCACCGGAGAGTAGCCTTTCAGAATCCATAGCCCATGAGACTCCATGGCATATGAAAATCCAAGATTATGAGATGGCAATGGGGCCAAAGACTGTAATCCAACCTCAAAATCACTTGAAACCAACCATTTTGCTGCTATGTATCCAAAAGTACGCATGAAGCAAATTTCCACGTCGGTTCCTACGGTGACGAAGAAATTACGAAGAACAGGACCGGCTTTACGTGAGAAAGTTTCGAGGTTTGGAGCAAGCAATGAATGGAAATACAGGGAGCCAACCTCTGATGGTGCATCGCATGCACATGGCCAGAAAAGGTGGGCAAGGAAGATGAAGTTGAAGAAATTCGAGAAAGATTCCGGTGAGTGCGAGTCTAGAATCCATGAAACTGGCTCGGGTTTTAGCTTTCGGAGCTGTGAACGAGGGCAAGTGCTATCATGTGCGGTGGGGGAACGGGATACAATCTCTTGAAGGAGTTGGAGTATTAGAGGCAAGAATGGCTTGTCTGAAGCCAAGGGACAAATATCAGAAGCCCAGATGATTATCTCTTCTGCACTAGAAGAGTTAGACTCGAGAAAGCGTATAGAGAAAGTGAGGAACGATTCCGACTCAGATCCAAATTTTCGCTCTGCTCTGAGTTCAATAGTTTGCACTGAATTGTTCTTGAGTAGGGAAGGTTTGGAAGCTGCAAGTAGGAAAGTTTGAGGTGAGTTTGACTCGCTCCACTCGTCCGAGTTGGGGAGTTCACATATCCATGACCATATATCCATATTTTCTTGGTGTAATGCCTCTTTCTCTTAAGGATTTTATTGTTTGAGATTCTTGAATATGGAGAAGAGTGCTCGGATTTATAGAGAGAATGAGTGATGGTAAGGTTGCCAACTTGAAATAAGGTTTGTGGGTTCAAAGGAATCGAACTTTGTGGTTATGGATGAGACTTGTATGTTCTATTCGATTCTGAGGTTTTGGTCATTGGATGCTTTAATTGCTTAGATAATACTAACATTCAAGGCTTATTTTTCTTCTTGAATGTATTTATTCTCCCTTTTAATATATTTTGGAACATTTGAGAAAAATCACAAATTCAGGTCCCATAGCCAATTTTCCTTATTGTCTCTTAATTTGTATGATGCAAATTTGCAAGAAATTAAGTACAGATGAATAGGGAAGTAGGATTTTTCGGAATTGTGGACCAAATCGTTCACAAGGTCCCTCTTCGATGTAGTTTGGAGGTATTGACATTTAAGACAATAGATTTATGGGATTTTTCGTAGTTATGGACGAAAACATACACATCCCTATCTTCTATGTTTTTCTCAAGATTAAGCCCTTGTTTGGTACACATCAAAATTTTTCATTCTCATTCTTCTACTTATTTTCAATCATATATTTTTCAATAAAATAATATTTTTCATCACATCAATAACTTTTTTTTTCTTTTCAACCCCACATTTTTCTTCAATCTACTATTATAGAATACGTTCTTCCAAAATAATGTGGTTCAAACACACACCAAAAGCACTTGTTTGATTTTGATTTATTAAAAATTATTTTTAATTATGCATCCTCGCGATAAAGGGGTTTTTTTTTAGTTCTATTTATTTGCAAGAAAAAAATTGTGTAAAAAAAGTAAATTGTAGATTTATGGAAGAAAATTATTTTATTGAAAAAAATATGAAAAAAAAAAAAGTTTTTAAGAAAAATAAATTTTCAAAGAACCCTCTCATATTAACGTCAAGTCGGCTCCTCGACAAAATAACTTCTCAGCGACTCAACAAATNTAAAAATTATTTTTAATTATGCATCCTCGCGATAAAGGGGTTTTTTTTTTTAGTTCTATTTATTTGCAAGAAAAAAATTGTGTAAAAAAGGTAAATTGTAGATTTATCGAAGAAAATTATTTTATTGAAAAAAATATGAAAAAAAAAAGTTTTTAAGAAAAATAAATTTTCAAAGAACCCTCTCATATTAACGTCAAGTCGGCTCCTCGACAAATTAACTTCTCAGCGACTCAACAAATAAAAGGACTTTTCTCTCTATTTTCTATATCCATATTTCGATCAAAGATTCAAATCGAGAAACCAGAACCTTCTCCCTATAATCTAGGGTTCCTCAAGCCTCTCTCCATTTCTCTAATTCACGCTCTGCGTACCTTTAATTAAGTCATTTCATTCTCTCTCGCAAATTCTCCGATCTGCGGTTCGTTCATTTCTGAATTTTTTGGAGTTCCATTTTAAAATTTATTTGTAGTGAATGATTTGATTTCTAATCTAAGCTTATTTTATTTGGGTGTGATGTGGAATTCGATTATTAAGATCATGACGATTCCGGATTCGGCTGGGTACAATTACATGATGGAGAATGGATCGATAGACTTACCATGCAAGCCCGAGGAAGAGAGGAGGATTGTTCAGGATTTGACCGCCAAAGCTGAAATTAGTTTGCGCGAAGGCAATTTGTACTACGTTATTTCTAAAAGGTAACTAAGTTAGCTTTTGGTTTGAATTACATCTAATTAATTTTCTTTTGTTTTGGCTCTTCTCTTTTACATATTAGTTTACTTATGTACTCATTGACAAGCATTTGAGTTATATCATAGTTTGTATGAAGAAAAAGACCCGGTTTCAATTATTTTGTACGATTTATTCTTGTTCCAAAACCTTTGTCCTGTACTAGTTTTATTTGTGAGGAGATCCAAGTCTATTCTTTATGCAATTATGGATATGCATATCTCGAATCTGTAGTGATGTGTGTTTGGTTTCCCTATGAAATGCTGGAACTTTTTAGGAACTTGGGACTTCTCATCATTTTTTCTGATTTTACTCCTCCTTCCTGGAGTTCATTCTCTGTGGAACCCTGTTCACCATTTCCATGGGACGGGGGGCCCGAAAGAAAAGGCGTACGCAACAGAGAATTTTTGTTTAACCTTGAATGTGCTACTGTAGTAGGAGCTGTTTTTTGAACATTTCTTCACTGGACTTTCAACTTTTGGCTCATGAGTCATGATTTCCAAACAGTATGGATAGATATCATAGCTAACAAAAGCTCATTTGATCGTCAAGACTTTCTCTTTCAATATGATCTCCCTTTTTCTGTATCAACCGTCACTTGGAGATTGTAAAACTAGAATGTTGCTTTTTCTTTTTGAGACTGAAGCTGGCGAAGTCTGTGTCACTTTCTGAACTTAGACATGCTTTGAATCAAATTGGTGGATAATTTTATTTTAGATAAATTTGACTACTTTTTGAACTTAGGCATGCTTTGAATCAAATTGATGGATACTTTTATTTTAGATAAATTTAATGATTGTGCTTGATTTGCAGAAATATTGTTACATTAATATCTCTCTTTTCAGCTTTGAAGTGTCTCTCTTCCTATTGATGGAATAATTCTTTCCTCATTACGCTAACCATCAAATTTGTGATACTCGGACTTGAGGCTGAGTATATTATTTTCTGTTTGTAAAAACCGTCATATATCTGTCACTCTTTACTCCTTGCGCAGGTGGTTCAGTGTCTGGGAAAGATACACATTGAAAACAGATGGTGCTTATCCTTTTGAATCTGAGTCCTTGATATCGATAAATTCAGGAGCTAGGCCTGGACCAATTGATAACTCTGATATAATTGCAAATGAAAGTGATGATAAGGATGATGATCAACAGCTTCTTAGAACTCTGGAAGAAGGGCGTGACTATGTATTAGTTTCGCAAGAAGTTTGGGACAAGCTTTTGGAATGGTAATTATTCTGGTTGATGCTTTGGTCATTTATCATCGCTATTTGAATCCCCTTTGTCAATGAGCATTCACAAAGTTTCTGAAGAAGGTAAGGTTCAATAGTTGAGGTCAACTGTATCTCCAGAGTTATGGAGATCTGATCCTTCCCCTCCTCTCTCCAAAAAACAAATTCTCTCAAAAATGGGAGCAATCTAGATAACTCTCCCTACTAGAATAAAAAAAGATGTAACATTCCAAGGATTCAAGTTTTATCTTTACATGGCTGGACTAGTTATGCTCTCCACTTGCTTTATTTATATAATCATTTTGAACCTTCGTATGTCTCTTTCCTCAGGTACAAAGGAGGGCCAGCATTGCCTCGGAAAATGATATCTCAGGGGGAACATCATAAGCAGTTCAGTGTGGAGGTTTTCCCTCTGTGTCTCTCTTTAATAGATTCCAGAGACCAGAGTGAAGTGATTATAAGGTCAAGTAAAAAGGTACATCTTCTGCCTACTGATCATTAGTTTCTTTTTATATTCTTATATTGTGGGTTGATGGAGTTTTTGGAGTGATAACATCTTTGCTGTGGCTGCTACATTTTAACTAGTTTTAGATTTTATGTTTGTTTGCTGTTGTTTTTCTTTGCATTAACAATGATTACTTGATATTACTTTAATTGTTTCCTTTCACATTCTTGGGGTGCAAAAGGAGCACATAAGTGATAAATATATTTCTCTATTGTGCATTTATAACCTTGGTCTTTACAGTTTTATCACACTTTGAGCTTTATCAGGACCTTGCCTTCTAGCATAAGCTAGCATTCATACTGTCCGTACTAATATGCTAATGAGTTTGTCAGAGATGCAGTGGTGACATATCTATGCCTATGTGTATACACATAATACTACCAGTTGATGAGGTTATCCTAAAAAAATTGAGAGCCTGGTCTTAGTCATTTTATTTCCCATCACACAAATCCATAGATGTGAAGGTAGATGTATTGCCCAAAGAATAGCATGTACAATTATTGTGCTGAGGAAGAAAACAGAAAAGCACAGTGATAATAATTGAATCTAGTTACCTTAAACAATCACTTTTTTGCAAATGAGAACATACTCTAACAAGTGGAGGTGGCGTTGATTGAAGATAATTGAAGGGAAGGAAGACTTAGGTGGTTGGGCCATTTGTTGTGACGACCTAAAGGGGCTCACCTTCACAAGAGTGACGCGATGTGATAAAGCAAGTTAGAAGAGAGAGGGGTAGGCCGCAATTAACTTGGCCTGTGGTAGTTGTTGAGGGTATTTCTTTAGGTTCTTTATAAATCTAGCCATGATTAGAAATGGCGAATAAGAATTTATATAGATGACCCAAGTATATTAGAAATAGTCTTGGTTTTTCGTTGTTGTAAGACCTCTTAAGAAAACAACTTATTCGTTCAATGTTGTGATCCTCTCTTAACTGAACAACTTCTCTCCAATGTTTTGTGTCAGGCTTCTTTATATGACCTATATGAGAGAGCGTGTCAGCTTAAAGGGATAAACCAAGAAAAGGTGGATTTTTTAGTATTCCTTGCAAATATTTTCACTGTTATTTTAATCGTGGTTATATTAAACTGATTATAATTCCCTTGCTGTCTTCTTTTACTGATTCTATCAGGCACGTATCTGGGACTATTTCAATAAGCAGAAGCATACAGTTTTGATCCCTTCTAACCAAACCCTGGAGGAATCTAACTTGCAAATGGATCAAGATGTGAGTTCACAAAATTCTGAAAATGGCAACTCTTTATGTAGGGTCAATATTTGGATGAATGAAAAAAAAAATAAAATAAATAAATAAAATTGTTGCTAACATTATATCTAACAGGGCTGTGTCTAACAAGATTTTGTATTTGCAGCTTATCCTACTGCCGCTCTAAAATATGGGGATCTCTTGAAATCCTCATTTCTTTTAATCTTTTTTCTTTGCAGGAGAAAAAGGAGATGAAAGAGTTATTAGAATTCTTTATTTTTTATGCATATAATGGACGTCTAATGTGAGCTAGGTTCAAAAAAAATTTAAAGTATATCTAATGTGAGCTGAAGCTGCACGAATTAGTAAATATTTGTAGTTTGTGGCATGACCCGTTTTGATTGATATGTATGTCATTTGAAGTTAAGTGCTAAGATTAAAAATTAAAAGTTAATTCCAAACATGTTGGGCAAGTTATGTTTTTCTTACTTGCTCTTGAAATAAGTATGATGTTCTTTTTAGTTTTGATCAATAAAAAATTATTCATTTCGAAATTTACTCATTTACTTAATAAATGAACCTTTTTAAAGCTTTTAGTCAAACATGAGTCCCCTTCATGTTTAAAATTGGCTAGTGTTAGTGTGGCTTGTCAGATGAAAGTGGCCAGGCTGAACCTCATTTTTTAATTTGCAACATATATCTGCTCTCGAGCTTGGCTCGTCAAGTTAATAATTATTTTCATATTTCGTGAATTAATTTGGTCCAATTTCTCTTAAACAGAAACTCATTCTTGATTAGAATGCATGGGTGAAGCTTGAGTTTTTTAGGCTCGTTTATGATGTCAGTTTGAGCTTGAACAGCCTAAAACTCGACCAAGCTGGCCCTTTTAACTTTTTTGCAACTGTTTAATCAAATTGAAAGCCTGCCCTAGGTTATTTTACTATGAACCTCTTGTTAGAAGATTGCATTACATAATTATTTCAAGAAATGTGTTTTTAGTGCCTTTACTACTCATATTTGATTTTCAGTTCGCCTTTATTTTATTTTGAAAAGCTTTTAAAACTGTTCTGTTTTCTAAAGGGACTCTCTCTTTCTTTCTGCAGATTCTTCTTGAGGTGCTAGTTGACGGGTTTGGCATGGATTCAACTGGAAATGGTTTAGCACTGGTTCCGGTAGAACCTTCAACATCATCTGTTACAATTGCTGGAGGCCCAAGTTTGTCGAATGGTTATTCAACTGGCTATGGCTACAATACATATCAACGAAGTAATTTAAGTTCCACATTTGAAGATATGGAGGATGGATATGACAGGTTGAGACCGATACAGAGAGGTGACAAGGGAGGTTTGGCAGGATTGCAGAATCTGGGGAACACTTGCTTCATGAATAGTGCTATTCAGTGTTTAGTACACACACCGCCCCTTGCTGAGTATTTCTTGGAAGATTACAGTGAAGAGATCAACAGACAAAATCCTCTTGGGATGCATGTAATGGCTGTTCTCATCCATTGTAACAGATTTTAGGGTGTGGATTTCTCTCTAGGTTACTAATATCTGTTGTAGTTCTGCAGGGTGAGCTTGCGATTGCATTTGGTGAGTTGTTGAGGAAGCTGTGGTCCTCTGGTAGGACTCCAGTTGCACCTCGTGCTTTTAAGGGAAAACTTGCTCGTTTCGCTCCCCAGTTCAGTGGGTATAACCAACATGATTCACAGGTTTGTTTTATATGTACATGGTACAATTAGGAAATGAGTATATTGACATGATGCTATATATGTAGTACATTTATAATAATTTCATGGTGGATTTGTACATTTGTAGTAATCTCATTGATATTTATTTTCATGGTGGATTCACTACCACATTTGTAGTGCTTCTATTATTATTGTACTGAATAATTCCTACAACGTGTTGAGGATGTTGATAGTTGTGACTAATATTTTTATGCTTTTCAAGGCCAAGTTGCTTTGTTCGAGGTTAAACATATTGTCTTTCTTCATAGTCATATACGTTTTTTAGATGTCATCATCCTTCAAGGTAAATGTCAAAGAGATATAAAGAAGTAGAATTGGTAGCATTTGTTTCTTGTCTGTCTTATATGCTTATAATTGCAGATGGTATGCTCTAACTATCATTGAGGAAAGTTAACTCTTATTGGACTGAAAGGATGGTGTATATTTCTCTTCAGGAGCTCCTAGCCTTTTTACTTGATGGGCTGCATGAAGATTTAAATCGTGTTAAGCAGAAACCATACATTGAAACAAAGGATTCTGATGGTCAGCCTGATGAAGAAGTTGCAGAACAGTTTTGGAGATACCACAAGGCTCGAAATGACTCTGTAATTGTTGATGTTTGCCAGGTCAGCATCTTGTTCCAATATATTCTTCATGTTGAATCAATCTGAATGTGTCTGCAAGTTTGTGAAATGATTTAACTAAGTAGGAGTCTATAAGCTTGTATAACTAAACTGTATGAGCTTGAGAACAGGGGCAAAGCCACCTGAGGCCTGTGAGGTAACTGCCCTCACTGGATATGGACAAAAAAGAGGGTGTTTGGTGGGGATTAAAATTAGATTTTTAGTATATTGGAATAAAAAAATTTGAAATGTGTGGTTGAAAAGTTGTGGGATCCATGAAAGATGTGGTTAATATTTGATTGTTTGACTTTGACTTTGATTAAAATAAGATTTCAATTCGGACCAAACAGGGGCTTAGTTTGGTTTTGGATATTGCAAAACTGAGAAAAAGAGAAGAAATTAAAACGCACGCATCATCAACTGCAATTTGAAAGTTACTTTCCTAATTATTTTTCCTTTTCCTTTATACGCCCACTACGCATATGCACACTCAGTTTTGTAAATTTCAGTTTTCTTTAATTTGTTCTTACCTTTATTATAAATCAAGAATTAAAACTTAAGACCAAAATATCCTTATATAGTCGTATAACTTATAATACAGTCATATTAAGTCAAGTTAAAAACTTAGGAAATTAGACCAAAATATTCTTGTATAGTTGTATTAACTTGAGCCTCTCGTGCAAATATTGTACCTTCGCAAACTAGCTGAATCCCGAGGCAGTCTCAGATAATTCCATTGAAATTTTTAATTTGTCAGGGCTCCTCCATCTTTCATTCTCTTAAGAAATTTTATTCTGACTTGGAAGCTGCTCACTGTAAATATATGAATTTCAACAGCGTTCTTTTATGTTATGGCTTTGAAATTTTTAGTCAAATAGATGCGTTTGTAAGTACATAAACATTGCATCATCTCTATTATAGTATTTGAAATTGATGGAATTTCTCAGGGCCAATACAAATCCACTCTGGTTTGCCCAGTTTGCAGCAACATCTCTATAACATTTGATCCTTTCATGTACCTGTCCTTGCCTCTTCCTTCAGTAGCTACTCGGACAATGACGGTAACAGTGTTTTATGGCAATGGAAGTGGTCTTCCAATGCCATTCACCGTTACTGTCCTGAAGCAAGGATGCTGCAGAGATCTTAACCAGGCTGTAAGTGCTGCATGTTGCTTACAAAGTGATGAATACCTGCTCCTTGCTGAGGTAATATTATGTGTATTTTCTATTTTGTCCATGATTGTATGAGGCTTATGGTTCTATCTCCTCATACCCTAGTTTATCTGAAGCATTGAAATTCCAATCTGCAGGTCTACGAAAATCGGATATATCGATACCTGGAAAATCCTTCAGAACCATTGATTTCTATTAAGGATGATGAACATATTGTTGCCTACAGACTCCCCAAAGGTGGAGCAGAGGTAACAAGACTAGAGATATGTCACCGACGCAATGAAAGGTGAGTTTTTTTTCTCCAGTTGCAGTGTCATTGTGGATATGTCACCAACTTGACATAAAAAGAATTGCATGGCTTGGAAGGGGTGCCTTTGTTATGGCTGGCTAGAAATTTCAGAAGAAAATATGGGAGTTTTGGTTTTTCTTATCGTAACCAAGTATTTTACATTAATGATCTCTGTTCAAATCACAAGTCTATTTTGTTTTATTAAAAAAAAAATGAAATTGAAGGTGTTAGGTGAATTCCAAGTGTAGTCCTCTTAATGGCTTTAAACTATGCAGAATAAGAATACGCTATTTTACATGTAAAATTATGGTGGTGGGCTGGTGGCAGTCTTGTGAGAGTGGACCTATTTATAATCTTTTACAGTGTCATGAAAAAACAGTATTGCTGTCAAAATTCTCCACACGAAGTCAGTTAATATGGATCAGAATTGATTATGATTATGTATTTGATATGTGCCAAACAACTTGTTAACTTGGTTCCCTTGAAACCCTATAATCTCTTCAGTTTCTTCTCGTGTTGACCAAGATACATCTTTTTCAGCAGCGATAGGAAGCTCTTTCTGACACCATTAGTTACTTCGTTGGAAGATCTGCATCGTGGAGCTGATATCGAGGTTGCTGTTAACAAGATGCTTTTCCCATTAAGAAGGAAAGCATTTATCCCTCCAGTACCAGTTCAGAATGGGCAGGAAAATGGCTATGCTTTAGATGCGCCAGGTGAAAGAAATGACTGCAGTGACACTGTGTTGAGACCTGGGATCAAATCAGCAGATGACATTGAACCGGAAGGAATGTCCATCAATGAATCATCATTACGGCTTTTCCTCACCGATGACCGAGGTTTAAGTTGCAGGCCAATTGTGAAGGAGTCACCCATAAAACCTGGCAGATTGGTGAAAGTCATCCTAGAGTGGATTGACAAAGAACACGAGTTATATGATGCCAGCTTTCTCAAGGATCTTCCTGAGGTTCACAAGACGGGAGTTTCAGCTAAGAAAACCAAGCAGGAAGCCATCTCTTTGTTTTCTTGCTTGGATGCCTTTCTAAAAGAGGAGCCTCTAGGCCCTGATGATATGTGGTATGGTAGACTATACCTTAAAACAACCTAGTTTTCTGTAAACTTCCGTTTGGCATCGTTGATGTTTCCATAAAATTCTTAAACAAATGACTGTAGGTATTGTCCTCGATGCAAAGAACATAGGCAAGCAACTAAAAAATTGGATTTGTGGAGGTTGCCAGATGTACTTGTCTTTCACTTGAAGCGATTCTCGTATAGCCGATGGCTGAAGAACAAACTGGATACCTTCGTGAATTTTCCCATCCACAATCTGGATTTAAGCAAATATGTGAAATGCAATGATGCCTTTGAAGGTTCACACGTGTATGAGTTATATGCCATTAGCAACCATTATGGGGGCCTTGGTGGTGGTCACTATTCTGCATATTGTAAGGTAGTTACTTTGCATTCATCCTTACTTTTTCACATGGGTGGTGAATGGATGGGTTGGGGTTGTTCAAGATTATTTTTCTGGTTTCAACGGTTATTTATTCTTTAGGTTCAAAAGTGGATTGGAGAGTTCAATGTGGATCCACATTAAGCCCTTTTTTGGAATTTCTATCCTAATCTTCTCTCTTTCTATTATCATGTTTGTGGATTAAGTTTGATTCTGATCTGTAATGGAGATGATAGAGGTTAGATCAGGAGCATTTTTATTTTTTTTTTTTTGTGTTTTTTTTATTTTTGTGTGTGTGTGTGTGTGTGTTGAGAGAGAGACCTGAGCAAACAAATATAAAGACACAGGTAAACTAAGCAAGTGGAATCTCCAATTCACCATCTTTTACCTAAATGGTAATGTCATACCCGAGCAAAAGAAGATCTAAGATGCAGTTCAAAGGAAAAGGAAAAAGATGTAGGTAACCTAAGCAAGTGGAGTCTCCAATGGACCATCTTTTACCTAAATGGTGTTGTCAACCGGAATTATGTAGCAGTTACTTACAATATATTGCTGCTTATTAAGTGCTTACAATGTATTGTATTAACTCTAGACCCTGCAAACATGCATGGTAGCTGTTGAATTATAACTTTCAAACTTGTTGAGAAGGTGTTGCTGACCTATTTTGAGTAAGATAAAAGTATGACACTGTAGTACGTCTGAACCCATTTCTCACCCTTGCCAACTCATTTATTGCCCCCAGCTCAATGGGTGTTGTAAACCAAGCTAACTGAAACCATTTAAAAAATAGTAGACCACCCGCTCTGCCATTCTTTAGGTGATTCCAGCACTATACAGCATCCTTACCATATGATAATTTGTTGTTTCTTACACTTTCGTTTGTGACATACTGCTTGGAATATCTTTGAATTAAATTATATTCCATTGATTTGCTCTATGACCTGTACATCATTTAATTTTTTTTCTTACTGCAGTTAATAGATGACAATAGATGGTATCATTTCGATGATGCTCATGTTTCACTGGTCAGCGAGTCCGAAATCAAGACATCTGCTGCTTACGTATTGTTCTACCAGAGAGTTAAATGTCAACCAAATGGAACAGTTGGTGAAACATCCCAGGGTCATGGGTCTTCTTGAATGCTATCTTGATGATATATATCCTTGTTGAATTGCATGGCTCTGATGCTTTGCTATTTTCTTAAACTGCGCCATAATTGAGTTTTTACAACTCGGCAAAGTGTTCTTCCACCACACTGGCAATCTTGATGGAATTAGTCTTTGATGCTGACAACACAATGGGCACGAATGGACATAAATCAGTTTGCTGGTGTTGGAAGTAGCAGAGCAGGTATAACCTAGGATAAGGTCGTGGCTGCTTCGGAAGATGGGCATTATTTCAGTGGGAGGCTATTATTTCTTTTGGGATGACATCTAGATACTCTGCCTGAGGCACTTTGTTGATGAGGAGTACTGATGGCATGATAACTTCAACTGGATCTTATTTTATCCCCTTGGTGTATGTTTAATACCCAGTAATGGGTGGGTGGAGCTGGAGAAGTACAATAAACCACATTTTAACTCTCTCCATTCTTACTTGTGGAGTACTATTTAATCCTTGTTAGCAAACCTCGTTAATGCATGTTTGGTATGTACTAGATTATATTATATGGTAAATAATATTTTCGTTTTTCTTTCTTATATCGTCCAGTATGATATAACCCAACCCCCGGTCATAATGTCATTGGGATACTAAGCATGTTCCCATCGAGTGTTTTTGCCAGGTTGATTTGTGTGATGGTCACCGTATGAAAATTGTTTATGTAATAAGAGGCAGAAACATGTACCATGGCTTGAACAGAATGATCTGCATTTTGACTCTTAAAAGAAACTTCTGCTCTACAAGTTGCATGGAAGGGTCAAGGCAACCAGACTTACAAACACGAAATTGGTTTGAGATCTATTCAAGCATTAAGCACGATCTGAATCCAGATTTGAAGATGTCAAGGTTTGTATTTTCTAATCCATGGACTTGAATCATCCTGATATGTTCTTGGTCTCAACTCTCAAGGTAATGAATGTCTCATACAAACTCATTTTGAATGCTTTAGTTGAACAAATAAATCATGTTTAGATATTCATGAGAAATTTTTGAAAATTATTACGTATATGGAACAGCAACTTTTATTTTTCCAATTTCATCCTATTTTTTCAAGCTCCTAATGCTCCAAAATATCAGTGATTTAAGTAGGAATGCAAGAATAGTTTACAAAAGTCGCTCCTGCCATTAAGACACCATAGCTGTAGCATTAATAATAATGCGATTTTTAAATATAAGGGCGTTCTCTTCGTTTATATCTTTATATGGTTTCTATTTATTTATTTTGGGGAGTTATATTTATATCACAATTTTTATTTCTTACACCACCTTTAAATTGTACTTAAGATTCTTAATGTTTTTTCATTATAGCACTTGTGTCCACAACGATTTTTCATGTTATTTCTAATCCTCAAACTTTTCATTAGTTAAAACACATTTTATATTTTATAACAGTTTTATATCCAAAAGTCCGTTGAAATTGTGTAAAATAACTAATATTTTCATCATTTTTTAAAGAAATAAATAATGCAAAAAAATATTTTTTTTCTCATTTCAAAACATGAAAATAAAATATTTTGACATAAATCATTATCAAAGAGGAGACTTCCCAATTAATGGAATGTTAAAGATAACAATTCAACCGAAAAAAAATTAAGAAAAAAATGTTAGAACAAGCAAAGATTGAGAACTTTAACCACAATTAAAGTGAGGAATATCAAATAAATATTGTGGTGATAATATAACCAACCATTTATTTTTTGTGAAAAATATGTGATTTGGGTACTTTTGTGTTTCCAAAATAACCCTTATCCCGACCTAAATTACACACATTGCCACGGTGACCCAAAAGAGTAACATTTGACAATTCGGCACCACCATTAATGGTTACCTGTCCGCTATTACATAAAACAAAAATTTAAAAACAAGTCAGAATTGAAAATTGCAAACCTCGTCGTGTCAAACTGATGGGCAAGTAGCCGTTGGAAGAGCTTTCCGGCGGTGATGACCCCGAATCCGGCAAAACACCGGAGCTCATCGCCGTATTCGAACCCACCATTTGTGACATTGAAACCAAGATTGTACACTTGGGTTGAAATTCTCTCGGAACTTGGGCCGGGCTTTATGTTCTCATTAAACAGAGCAAACAAATATATGTT
>CAIGRH010105753.1:0-11954 GCA_903798295.1 Fraxinus nigra | reverse complement strand
TTAAACAAACAATATTCAATTTTTATTTTTTTTAAACTGGCTGGCGGGGCACCCTCGCGCCGCGTTGCCCCGCCAACCCGTCAAGGCGGGACGGATTTTTTTGCCATCTCTACTCTATCTTAACACCGTTACAAAATGCATTTTTCTCAGAAAAATGAGGCTCAAACAAGCACTAACAATTATTAGCAACAGTTTTTTGAAAAATAGAGCAAAATGATAGCCAATAACTTATTAATTGAAAAAGGAAAAAATGGGGTCCATGCAGCATCATATCAATTTGATAGAAATTTCACAAAAAAAATTGAAATCTTCCCACCCAGAACTCATAGACATGCAAACAGAACTATTTTTACCCAAATGAAAAGACAAAATTCCATAGCCGCCTTCAATTATTTTTCCACCAAAACAAGTCTTTTCCCCTCCATTTTCCCATGAATCTTTTCAATTTTCGAAAATCAAACAAATGTCACGCACTAAAACACCATCAAAGAAAATCATTTTTTCTTCTTCTTGAATTCTCAAATTTATATACCTCACAGACGCCATTGACGAGATCACCAAAGAAGAACCCAGAAGAGCAAACGAGGAATTGTTTCCATCTGGGCCTCTCAGAGAGAGAAATCCCAAACAGAGTCCGTTCTTGCTCTTCATTCTTCATCTTCTTACTATGTATTTATTTTTTCCCTTCGCCGCTAGTTTTGTTGTGAAAAAACTGTGTACTGGTATATCTCTTCAACGCCCCAAAAAATGTATGTGCATTTCATTCTAGATTTTTTGGTGATTTCAATGCTTTTCATTCAGAGTACATTTACAGTGAAAAAATGAAAGAGAGAAGAATTTAAGGAAATCTTATCAGTTTCCTTACACGCTATCAAAAAGAAACAATATATACCTGCAATTTGATATATATATTCAAGAATTAAAATTTGATAGTTGCAGTAATCAAATTGTAAGATACAAAAATCATATTATAATAATTACACGACGATCAAATTACTAATTACAGAAATCAAACGATTAGTCTCTGTCTACAAAAGTCAAAGTGTAATTCCAAACTTGGGAAGTATTTCATGTACCCAACCAAGCATTCGTCATTGGTCTTGCGGTGGAGGCAGGTAGGGGCCAGTCTCAGGCTCTCATTGTAATATAAAAAAACTATATGAAATTCTTATTTTTAATATTATTACATTTTGAAATTGAAATATATTGAGACCCTGTTTGATGTAGTTACGAGTCATTTTTTTAGTAGATTTTGATCACTCTTAACAAAATTTTTGAAAAAAAAAAGTCGTCATTAAATATAAGATGTGATAATTAATGAAAATTTCATGATAAGAATGTAACGAAAAAATTGGGGACATAAAAGTGACAACGAGCAAAGATTGTAAACCTTTCCTACAATTAAAATATAATGCTTATAAGAAAACACAATATATTTAGAGTCATGCTAGTGGTACATCGGNGGCAGGTAGGGGCCAGTCTCAGGCTCTCATTGTAATATAAAAAAACTATATGAAATTCTTATTTTTAATATTATTACATTTTGAAATTGAAATATATTGAGACCCTGTTTGATGTAGTTACGAGTCATTTTTTTAGTAGATTTTGATCACTCTTAACAAAATTTTTGAAAAAAAAAAGTCGTCATTAAATATAAGATGTGATAATTAATGAAAATTTCATGATAAGAATGTAACGAAAAAATTGGGGACATAAAAGTGACAACGAGCAAAGATTGTAAACCTTTCCTACAATTAAAATATAATGCTTATAAGAAAACACAATATATTTAGAGTCATGCTAGTGGTACATCGGGGTGTACATCACGGTGTACACCCCCCTCACATGGGTAGAGAGCCCACTCGAATAAAATATTCGAGTGGACCTCTCTATGTGAGGGGATGTAGACCTTGATGTACACATTTTGATGTACATCTAGCATTTTTCATATATTTAAGAGCATATTTGACGTAAATTTTTTAGGATAAATTTTGTGAATTTTTTATTTTTATTTTTATTTTTATTTTTTTGAGAATGTATAATTAACAGTAGGGAATCATGGATTTATGTATAAAGTTATTTTGTTGAGAGAATATATGATTGAAAATAAGTTTAAGAAAAATCTTCATTAATTAAATGTAAATACATAATACAAGTACTGAAGTACGAATATATTTATACTTTAATATACATGATTGTGTTCTATTGCTATACGTGATTATGTTCTAATGCCATGCCAATACATAATACAAGTACAATGATATTTATACTTAAAAATTATATTCCAACGCTTGGCAAATATATAATACAAATAGAATTATATTTATATTTAACACTATCGCTAAACATACATGATAAGTGTGACTATTGAAAACTTGCATTAAAAGTTTGACTTTTGGACCTATGCATGTTGCTTAAGGTTTGTTTAAGCCCAATCTTTTAAAAAATAAATTTTATAATAGTAATTTTATGGAGAATTGGTCAAGTTGAACGTGCATTGCATGTTATTTTGAAATACTTTATAAATGTTGTAAAATTAATATTTGATATCATCTTGTAGGGATGATTTGATGAGTATTAAATGATCTAATGAAAATAAAATTTAGGATAAAGATTTAACAGAAAAATTGTACTCTCAAAACCCAACTTCTATGATTCAAAATTTTCGTGACGATGAAAAACTACAAATGAGCAACCCTTTTATACTACACTTGGCACTTAAGAATTAATCTAATATATGAATTTAAACACCCATTAAAATTTCTAGATACATGAATATAAATAAATTCATTGAGTCTAAATTAATTTGAACATTAATTAATTGAGAATTAATGACACGAAATTCATTCATGATAAGGATTTTGCAGTATTTATTACATATTGAAAAACGAAAAGTAATGTATTATTGAAATAATTAAATTATAGTAGGGTTAAAATCGTCGAAAAAATGAATCTCACTTGATGTGATATTTAATATATTATAGATGTATGATTAAAAAGTGGCAAAAATCATGTAAAAATATTTTATTGAGAGAATGTATAGATGAAAATAAGTTTGAAGAAAAATAAAGGGATAATTGCAACAACGGTCCCAAACCTTTGAGTTTTCCGCAATACCTTAATCTTCACTTTGTACCACCCGCAATACAAAATCTTTCAAAAATTAGACATGGAGGTTCAAACTGATGATTTCTATTAGTTTAATCATTAGTTGACCCAATAAATCTGACTTTGACCAAATATAGACCATTTTAAAGGGTAAATGGTAACTTTGAATTAATAATAATAATCCAATCACTATTCATCTTCTCATTCCCACCCCCACACCCCATCTTCTCTCAAACCCAAAACCAATTGATCTTATTTTATCCCTCTACACTACCTCCCCCGTCACCCCCACCATCGTCCTTCTCCACCAACTTTGTCGTTGTTCCAGCCAACATCTCCTACGTACCTAATTCTTCCCTCATTTTCCTCACACTCCAACAAACCCGTCGACCCCAAAAAATGAGCTCAATAGGTGTTGGGCTCACTCTCGACACGTCAAATACAATTCCAGTCGTTCTTACCGAATTATGTTCGGTAATCAACCTAGAATGGACGTAGGAGGCACTTTCTGACAAGAGACGAAAACGTTTGGACTCCGGTCTTATGAATCGAGGGCCATCGCACTATCAACAATTGCCGGGCAGATTGATCCAAGAACAAATTTCTCCTTTCCTTTGAAAGAATATGTGGAATGATAGATAAAAAAAGATGGATTAATGTTGAAATCGCATTTTATATTCAACTTTGTACTCAACAAATATGCAATGGACAATTGATGATAAATGTAATAAGTATTTTCTCTCTAGATTGCAAAGAAGCCAACCCCTATTTATTACCATGAGGGGTTATATATACTATCATAACTGACGTGGTAATCGTTGGAGCATCTCCTACACTAAAACTTCACATCAATGTTTATTCGTATAATTAATATTGACAAGGGATCAGACGTTCTACATTGTAGGCTGACATGCCTTTACTACACACGTCACATCAGTCATTCCAGAGATCCTCGAATCTTCAGTGCAGTCAGCATCGGCCTAAGGACTTTTGGTGTCGTAGAGCTTCAGACAACTTGTAAGGACCTCGGCTTCAAGCTTCAGAGCCTCCCAATAAGGTGTGGTTCAGCATGAGCCTCGGCCTTCATTGACAGGACTTCAAATTTTTATTCCTTTTGCCATTTTGGTCTTCTTTTGAATTCTCTGTTGACTTCCCACCAACGTGGCTTGGCCGTCCACGTGGAAACCTCTACAGGAGCCTCGGAGGCTAGGCGTAACAAAACCCATTTCTCATATTACTTGGTCCAAGTCAATTCAGCTTTTCCTGAAAAATAAAGCTTTTTGTTTCCCCCTCATCCCCTACCTTCAACTATCGACCAAAACCACTACCATTCCCCCTTGCCTTCAGCCACTGCCCAAAACCATCGACTGTAACCACCATTATTCTGTCGCCTTACATCCATGGCCCAAATCCACCGCCCACAACATCATCAAATTCTCCATCAACACACCTCGAACCCCCATCAACATCATCAAAATGGAAGTTGAAACTTTGAGCAAAATGGCAGTAGCTTTTGCTATCGGTAGCCACCATGAATTCACAGCAAAATGGTAAAAAGTTCAAGAATAAATCGAAAACAAAAAATAACGATAGAACAAGTGAAATTGCCTCATCTTTTGCCATTGTTGTATTAAAATCGGAATTGAAAAGTTGCAATTTTCCCTTACTCGCGTTGGATTATTGACCACCACTCCGGTATGTTGAAGTCCCTTCCATGTGGTTATCTAATTAGGGTTGTTGGATGATTTGGGTGAGGGGAGTTGTGGTGGTGGTGTAGGTCGGTGGCGGCCGAATGTGTAAGAAGACAATTTTCTGATTTTGATTTGGTGGGGTGGGGTGGGGTGTGCGGGTGGGCATACGGAAGATGATGGGTTTATATGTGTTTTATTTCTTATTTAATTTTTTTTACCTTTTTTTATATATAAAATGTAAAGTGACCATTTTACCTTTTAAAAATGGTTTAAATTCGGTCAAAGTCAAATTTATGGGGTCAACTAACAGTCAAACTAACAGAAATAATCAATTTGGACCTCAAGCGCTAATTTTTGAAAGGCTTGAGACTTTAGTTGACATAAAGTGTATGTTAAGGTCAAGTATGTGAAAACTCCAAATGTTTGGAACCACTGTTGCAATTATTCGAAAAATAAATTTAAAAGAAGAATATGGATTTAAAAGAAAAAATAAAGATGCAAAGTTGACCGTGCATTGCTTTAAGATTACTTCATTTGTGCCGTTTAAGGAAAAAAAATGATAGAATGCCAAATCTTCTCGAAATTGGTAAATACACGATTCTCAAGCCTCAACCTTGTCCGTGAAATACATATAAAATAATTATGACTATCGAGATTGTATTGCTTTTGTGAACATGAATTATCTTAGGTGTATACAATATATATTTCAAACACCTATAATGTTACTTTTTTTTTCTTGGTTGACGTAGGAACCCGCAACCGCTACTCGTGAGTGTGTACTGTGTAAATCTTGCTCCATGTGCAGTAGCCGCAAACCATACAAGAGAGATAAACTGTACTAGACAAGCCCGATACGACTGACTCGATTGAGGAAGTGTTGGCAGGGGAGTCGAACTTATAATTCTCGGTCTCCGTATTCACCTACTCCATCAATTCGATCACCCCCGAAAAGGTATATTACTTTCTTTATTCGTCGCAGTTGATTAATGTCGCGTCTACTTGTTAGTATACATTATCATATTTTTACTTTTTCAATTTTAATGATGCAAACCTTATAAAATCAATACTTCAATATACAGACACACACATACATGCATGTATATATGCATGTAATTTATATGTATCTAAAGTCAAAGACCATGTTTGGAAAATGAGACGAAGTACATCCTACTAACTTCAATTAATATATTTCTTGTGCCACCCCAAGGAAAGAAATGACAATAGCTCTCTACACAATTTAATAAATTTGAAGGATAAGAGAATTTTGGCATATAGCTCTTGAAATTCTTATGCACATTAAGCTATTAAAATGCCATCAGCAAACCAAATTTTCAAAACATCTTAAGCCCCTTTATTTTGTTCTGTCACATGCTTAATCGATCTCATTGAGTAGACTGCACACTATCGGTCCATATCGAGTTGCACTACACTTCAATTTACTTGCTTATAATTTTTTGGTCAACTTATTTTTTAAGTGTGTAATTTTCAACCTTTTTAGGGTTTACCCATGACTAGGAGCACTTTTTATCCAATTTGTAACAATTTTTTTTACCGTTATATAGTGTACGTTAGTCTCGTATCAACCGCAATTATTGGCTGACCAAGCAGAATGACACGTGTCCTTTAATATTTAATTTATTCTTCTTAAAATGACATTTTTTATAATTTATTTCTAAGACAGTCAATAATTGCAACAACAATGAGACCCATGTGCATATGCCAACGATCAAAATTTTGCTAAAAATGGGATAAAAATCGCTCCCAGACAAGGGCTAAGTTTGTAACTAGTCAGTGCTTAATAGATAGATAATCATCTGATCTACAATTTCAATTTTTTTATATTATCTTTCCTATAACATTTTAAACAACAACCAATAGAATATTTTATAAATATTTAGATTATGTACATTTATATTGTGTACATTGCACTATATTACAAGTGCTTACAATGACGTACAAATTATTTTCTAAACATAATTTTAAAAGTTACTTTTTACTAACAAAATCGTCCAATAGCTCCTCAAACAAATCACTTAAGAGTTGAATCTCCAACTCGATTGCCATTTCTTCGTGCTCATCTTTAAACTCTTTCCAGTCCAATCCCCTCTCCATATTTTTAACACAGACCTCCTTCATGTCCTGCGCCTCCCAATCTTCGTACTCTCCATTGATCCAAGGTTTTTCAGTATTCTCACAATCATCAAACTCTCCATTAGTTTTAGCCTTAAAGGAATCAAGCAGCAAATTATCCTCGTGGTTCTCTCCAAGATTTTCCAATTCTGCAAGGCTCTCAGATTCTTGAAGTCTTTGCATGAACATGCATTTTCTCTTGGCAAAGGTTGGATGAATTGGAAATATGGGTTTTTTTTCTTCATAAAATGGAGAATCAAGAACTGAAACTGGGCTATGCTGCTCAGCTTCTCCGAATGACAACTCCCCCTGTATATCATAATTATTCAGTATTAATAAACCATGTCATTTTGAGTGGTTTAACTTTATATTTTAAAAAAAGATCAATAATTAGATTAAATAAGATTTGTTTTATTCAACAACTGGCCCTTTTGTTTTATACGTAGACAAATCTCCGTCGACCCACAACCTTTAGATTCTGATATTCTACCAGCAGACAGCGAAAATAAAAATTCAAAAACTGACAAAAAGAAAGAAAAGAAAAAAATATATGATCTTATTTAAGTTTTAGAAAATTATGAAATTACCTCTAGATTCCTTCTTGTTTTACTCCCCTTTTCACCACCCCACGACGGTGAATCGGCTACGGTAAAGTCACTGTCACACCAGCTAGATCTGTTGCTGCATGAGGTCGTAGTACTAGTAGATCCTGTGGTGGTGGTGGTGGTTGTTGTACACCAAATAGGGGACGATGAAGAAAAATCCAAAGGCATAACTTTCTCCTCCGCCAAGTCCTTGAACGATCTCCACCGTAAAATGTCCTTGACTTTAACGGACACTTGTGGGAAATTTTCGTTTCTGTTTTTGGTTCTTCTGGAGAGTTTACTGGAAATGCTTCTAGGTAAAACTAGTGGAGATTTCACAGAAGCAAATGGGAAGAATTTAACAGCCTTAATGACTTTGTTGAGTGCATAAAATGTGGTTGCTGCAGCTTTTGATCCACTTCTAAGCAGTATTGGAGAGGGTTTGTTTGTTTCATTTGATTTACTTGGAAATAATCGAAAATTATTTGATGAACATGAAAAAGAATCATCTTTGAGGAAATCTTTGAGCATTCTCGGTTCATGTTCAAATGAAAAAGAACTCCGAAATTTTTGATCAAGTGATGATGAAGCCATGGATTATAACCACCCTCAAAAGATTTTCGTTTTCTGAAACGTGCTCGTATGATGTATCTATATATATAAGAAATACTAAAGTTGGTTCTTGAAATTAAATTGTGTATTACAAGGGAAGAAGAAAATGTGGGTTGAGGTGGAAAATTAATGAAAGAGCAAAGATATATATAAAGTGGTTCCATAGGTGGAAGAAACAATGGATTTGGAGAAAATGACAAACAAGACGTAGAAGCATGGATGTTTCCAGTTAAGGTTATTTTAATAAAAGATTCTTGCAATAATAGTTGTAACACATGATTAGGGACACATTAGCATTTTCTCCACGGTTTCGTTTAAAATATGATAGTCGATTTTAAACTAATTGATTTCAACTTTTTGAACTACGATATCGTATTAAGTTTTGATGTTTTATATTAAAAAATCAACTCTTTAAGAGAAGTAACTCGAACTTCTATATGTTAATTATTATTCTCAGATAGTGAAATTTACGTGGAGTTCACGAGACTTCACTCTCTCAAATGTGGCCATCCCAACCCCTTCACATTCATTTCGCAAGCCTCGCATTCATTTTTTATTGAATCGTGGTGACTTTCACCATGTCAATGTATATCGAAAGTGGAGAAATTCATTTTTATCATGATCCAAAAAGAGTCGCTGGAACTTGATAGGTAGTTTCATAGAGAATAAAATTAATGCGCATGTTTTGTTCTTTTCTTCTTCTAGTGAATGGCTAATCAAGTTTGTTTATGAATTGATTTGGAGGTTTGTCGGACTGTTTAGTGAGTAAGGGGACACTAATAGACCATTTATTGGTACAAAAAATAAACTAATAATTATTGGAAAATGGCATCAAAGTTTAGCCTTTGGGATGGAGTAATATAATGTTAGAGAATCTCGAGTTTCCGACTACGTGTGATCTCCACTCTTTAGGTACTTGGCACATCTTCAAATTTGAGCTAATAATTTCGGAGTGGGCAAATACATTATCGCTAAAAAAATTGATTAAAATTTAAGTTAAAATTAACAATTTATTTTAACTACACTTTTTATAGGACCCACAACTTTCAACCACGCGTTCAATCAACTTTTATCAAAATCTGATAAAAATCTAATTTTAATCTCTACCAAACACCGGGCTAATATTACTTAGCATTGTGTTGTTATGGTGATTTTTTTTTCCTTTCACTAATTATATCGATGAAGAACTCGGCACATATAATTTCTTGCAACATGTCTAAAGTGCCATTTCAAGTCTTGTGACTCCACTCATTTGATGTTGCACTAAAACCCCGTAGGCGAACGGAATCGTAAACAAGAAAGAAGTGAATGTGAATTAAAGTATCGATCCCACGAAAACTCAATATTTAATCTAGTTTTCAATTAAACCAACTTTAAAAGAATAATACAATTATGATTAGATGGATGATAGTTATTAATAAAATCTAAAACAAACTAACCGATCTTTTTAATTGGGAAACATTTTGAATACTCAAGTAAGGGTAAGCAAAAGGACTTCGATGTTAAATTTTGAGAATTAATATCAAACATAATGTTCAATGTTATCATAGTATCGGCACAATTAGACAAGCATCATAAGATTACAATAACATGAATCGAATCGAAACAACGTCATCCGAAATTACAGATAGAGAAGAAAGATGGAAAACAATCTTCGATCTTGAATCCCTTCAATGATTTTCAATCAATATTCTTGAATATCTCCTTCTTTTAACTCAAGCAGCGATGCATGTATTTATGAATGTAATAGGTGTTTTGTATCAAAAGTTTGTTTGAAGCTTATAAATATGTATTTTCTACCCTAAGAGTCTCCACCTAATTGTGGATGAAGATATATACATATTCATACCTCCAAGAATTAGGTTAAAACTCTTCCCTAATTGTTTTTGATCAATCGCCTTGAATAAATTCTTCTTTTAACTCAAGCAATGATGCATGAACTTATGTATATAATAGGTGTTTTGTATCAAAAATTTCTTTAAAGCTTTATAAGAAATATGTATGTTCTACCCTAAGAGCCTCCACTTGAAATGTAGATGAAGATATATACATATTTATAGCTCCAAGAATTAGGTTACAACTATTTCCTAATTGATTTACGAGAAGAATTTGAATCAAAATAGGAAGTAAATATTTCTTGTCCCGGACAACACCATGCAATCGCATAGCGTGTTTGGTTGCAATCGCATGGGATACTCCCTTCGATTGCAAGGCGTGAATGTTTGACTCGCTACTTAAGTTGGTCTCTAACTTCCACATTTGACGACGCAATTCATATTGCTTTATATTTGTATCATTGGTAATTCATCTTTAATCTTTATACTTCGATCCTCATCATCCATAGTCCGTATTTAATACGTTGCAAATTTTGAAATCTTTCCAATTAAGTCCTCAAACTTTGGATTTATCTTTTGAAATTTGTGAATCTTTTCTAATTGATCACATGCAATCGGATTGATTACCAATTATTTCGAATCAACTCTAGTTAAGCTCTAAAAATGCATTTTCATGACAATTATATCCAAGTTTGAGTTTTACATAAAATTAATATAAATTATACTAAATATGGTAAATAGCTCAATTCGAAATAAATAATCAAGTTTGGAAACTCGAATAAGTATATAAAAATGCTTATAATTGACTTAGAAAATACGCTTATCGTTTGGCAACACTAAATCAAAATAATCAAATGATTTTTTTTTTTTACTTGTGAAGTTTCTTAAGACTTGGTCATATATAAATGTCCAATGACGAGAAGAAAGTAAGACTAGATGAAACCATATGGTGACAAATTAAATGGGGTTTGAAAAAGAGTGGTGGGGTATGGGAGAGTTGTGCAGCTGTTGGTGGAAAGCATATGAAATTCGTGGACTAAAATATTATGTTTTTTTATTTTTATGTATGAATGAAATCTTAAATAAATGGGAAAGAATCAAATATAATTTATTGTCTCCTTTATTTCCTACAAGAAAATCTAAATTAACATGCGTGGGATAATATGAATGATCCTCTATGCATTTGTACATTGAATATTATTTTGTATGCATGCGCGTTTTAAATGTCTTTTTATTAAGAAGAAAATTGCATACTGCTTAGAATAATTAAGACATTGAATCATTCATTTTTTAATATTGAAATTTAAGAGAGAATCTCGATATTCGATAGGTTTGTCTCGAGTTTAATAAGCGGTCATATTACCCGATTATCTTCAAATGAACCAACATGTCGCAATAATATTTTAAGGATAGAACCTGATGTTGCAAAAACATTATTTGACAGTTATTCACTTTAACAAAGTTCACCTTTTAAAATATAGAACTTCAAGATTCTATACGTTTCATATGTAGGATCAGTTTAATCATGTAATTAACATGATATTTACTTCTCTTTATTCATGAAAAAAGGAAATTCCTTAGATAAAAATAGCAAGAATAAAAATGTACTTTTTTTAAATTTTTAAAATCTAATTCTCATAATTCAAAATTATCAACTCCATAGGTATCTTTCTCTAGCTAAGTTCTTTGGCAACATAAGTTTGGTATAAATTAGCTACATAATATTTATGGTAAAGGACATATTGTCAAGTATACTTTCCTTCTCGGCGCAACGCTTGAGCGCTGAAGGCAACGCTTGAGCGCTACTTATGCAGCACTAAAGTTCTGTTCAAATTTTGTTTCCATCCAATGATGTAGCAATTGAGCGCTGAAAAGGTAGCGCTTAGGCGCTACATCTTTGTTAATTTTTTTTTTGTTTTGCTCTCCGGCGCTTGGGCGCTATATCCGAGTGCTTGAGCGCCACTTTTCTACTCCATTTTTCCTTTACTTTGCTT
>CAIGRH010105750.1:0-14396 GCA_903798295.1 Fraxinus nigra | reverse complement strand
AAAAAAAAAAAAAATCTCAACTCTTTTTTGACATCTCATATGTATGCAAATTATCATGTATGTAAATTCATTAGATACAAGTATCATTGTTCTACAAATAAAGCACAAAAAGGTCTCTCATCAATTCTTTAGAAGTCTTTAGGTCCTCTAACTTGCATTTTGATGCGCTCACGTCAAATTTTCTGATATAACTGTTTCTTGTGATGACTTATTTATAATTGGAATAACTCTCCAATTTACGTTAATTCTTTACCAGACTTCCTAGTAGCATCAAAATATTATATGAATATCCCTTAATGAACATATTTTACTAAAATGTTATCCACGTTGAAACAATACTATTATCAAATGCACCCTATGCGATTTCCATGAAATTGAAATGTACCCTAAGTGCTCCTTCGATATCGCTCGATCCTTCAACATCTTATCACTATACGCACACCACACATGATGAACTGGGTAATATAAACTATAAAAGAAAGTATTAAATATTGCATCACAAATGTGATTCTTTATAGTTTATGTTATATGCGGAGAAATACCAAAAATAATTTCTTTACATTGAAAACTTTGATTCAACTCATCTAATCTCAAGAGCCCTGATATCTTGATCTAAACACAACTTAGTTTTTACCACATTGGAACGGAATGATGCTCAATTCCCAGACTGGTTCCTAAACTGTGATAGCCAAAAAAATCTTTGCAGCCATCTTAATATGGAGAGAAGTTCTCCCGCATGAAACGGTCTTCTATTTATACTACATGCGCTTCTGAATCGAAAGGAGGTAGATTTTTTACCTCAGTGACCCTACTTATTTTTCCAACTTGAAAATCACCTTCCGCCTTTGATTCCTCGAAATCCTTTGGAAGTACATTACAGTGAATTGTATGTGACGCCGGTCTTTCTTCTTGGAATAACCTGTGAACAACTGAAATACTCAAAGCAACTGATGAAAGAATATAGGCAACAAACAAGGACCCCACAATCATGCCAATTGCAAAGCGAAAACACCCAGAACCCACCATCAGTATAGTGAACAACAAATAAATATGTAATAAATTTGCAACTCAACCTTAAATCATAATTGAAGTTTGTTCCCTCATTTTAAAATTTCATATTATGGACATCTTTTCCTTTAATACCATGATTTATCCAATATATTTCTATTGAAATAAACAGCTAAATACTCTATATTTTCAATTGAAGAGAGCCATGAACAATAAAAGAAGACTATAATTTTCTGCAGTAGATGATTGAATATATCCCTAAACAGACGAACACATACAATTGTTGTTGTGAAGAATAGGCGGAATACAAAAAATGAGAGAGTTGTTGCCTAAATAGGTGTATTTTGGTGCCTTTTTCGCGTCAATATTCATAGTATCTTGCATATTTCCAGCCCTCAAGGGCCCCCTGCATTGGTGTTAACTCTTTTTGCATATTGTCATAATTATAATTCTCTCTTTATTTTGTGTTGTATTTCAGGCCACGATTTTTAAGAAAAAGAATGTGAGCTTCATAAGGCCAAAAGATTATACAGTAATAGATATGCAATAAATGTTTGTTTTAGCGTGTTTATTTAGACTTAATAATCTCATATGGGGGTGTAACTTCTATAATTATTTATTTTTTGTATGAATAAATTTGGTTTCGGGGAGAATTTTACTATATTTTTTATATTATTACTCTTTAATTTTGTTATTTAATTTTGCTTAATTTTTCCCTTTGAATTGTATGGTAAGGGAAACAATTTACAAGTCGTTTCAATCTTAATTACAATTTCCTGTAAAACAAATATCATAGCATACAGAACTATAATTGTTGAGGTATCTTGGGGATCGTTTTGTTCAGATTCTATAGTGGAGTAATATTATGTTTGTATAATATGTATTATGCAGATAACTTTTTATGAGTACCGTATGAATATTTCTTTCGAAATTATAATTTCTTAAACCAGCAACAAAATAAAAGTTGTGAATGTTGAATAATGAATTGTTTACAATTTTCCAAGTGCAGTAATTCTAAGAGTTTATATCAATTTATTGCTAGTGCATCCAGTTATCACAAAGCAACCTCAAACCCACCCTCAGACTGACTTTGAATCAACAAATGTAATGTATAATATTGACCATTCAGATACAATAAACTGGTTCAAAAGATAATGGGCGTGTTCGGTATAGCTTTTAATTCGATTAAAATTGAAAATATAGCCGTTATTAGATCCCACTTGTCTAATAAAAGTCAACAATATAAAGTTTGTCTTAACCAAAGGACACTATTAAGGTGTGCATCTAAATGAACCTTTGAGCCCAAAAAGATAGTGCATTTTTGCAAGTGCAAGTGTTATGTGAGTGTAAACTCTGTCCCCGTAGAACTCCCACCCCCACCCACAGAGAGATACAATAAACTGGTTCAGAAGATAATATAAAGGTTGTCTTATCCAAAGCACATTATTAAGGTGTGCATCTAAATGAACCTTCGAGTCCAAAAAAATAGTGCATTTTTGCAAGTGTTATGCGTGTGTAAACTCTGCCCCTGTCGAACTCCCACTCCCACCCCCACCTCCACCCACAGAGAGAGAGAGAGAGAGAGAGAATCAGACTTACGGGTGCCTGCAAAGCGTTGGGCAATGGAATGTGAGTGCATATTTGCATGTTGACAACTCAGTGATAGAACTTATCACAGTTTTGGGCTCTGAACAAACAAATCTGACCTGGAATTGAAAACTAAAGGACTAGAATCATGAATAATACTAAGATAAGAGAGGTGAGTACAAATTTGAATATTTTCTACCTCTGTTTCCCGAGGCTGATTTGTTAAATCACAGAGAGTACCATTGTTGAACAGATGAGCATGGTACCTACACAATGATCGTGCATCATAATTCTAGAGTCAATTTAGCAATATAACAATCCTATATCAGTATATAGACCAGTAATACTAATTATTAGGTTCATTTAACTGGAAAGAAATTGATGCAGCTCAATAATGGAAATATGGGATGGTTCCAAGTATTTTTATAAATTGTGTTTTTTGTGGTAGTTTTTTAGATTTTCCTCCCATATATGGATTTTAATTATGGTAGTTTTGAGCTTTTCTTCTAGCACTAGGATCTTTTATGGAATTTTACGATTTCCTTCTAGAAGTAACCACTAGGGTCTAGTGAAGATAATCCCGGACAAGCTTGAGTGGTAGAGTGCTAGCAGAAAGGTACTTTGATATTTGCTTTTACAAGCCATATCCTTGCTGCTCTGATTTTGTGGTGAAAGTTAATGCACTGCATAAGGGTCTAAAAAAAGGTTATTGTTAAGGTTTCCAAAATATTTGGGTTGAGGTAGTTGCAATTATGGCACTTAGGGCATTAAATCCAAAACCAATGGACCTTGGTTATTGCAGTATTTAATTGAAGATATTAATGGTACTTGATCTCAGTCTCAGTTAAAGTTTCTATATCTATAGAAAGACAGATTATTTTGCAAATAAAGGGATAAGAAGTGGTGTCTCATGATTTAGAAGGCACAAGACCTAAAAGGCATTAGCATGTTTGGGGTGGCTTTAATTAAAGATAAGCAACAATCCTGTGGCTTATTTTTATCCTGGACACACCTACATTCAAAATAAGCCATTATAAGCCACACATTCAGAGCTTGTCTTTAAGATAACCACCCCAAACATGCTCAATGTGTGTGTCTCGTGAGATTAGATTCATAAACTTCAGCTACTTTATCTATTACATTAAAGTAATTACTCTTTTGATATTGAGGATATCATGTTTTTCTTGCACCTTCATGTTTATGGCTTTAGTGTCTTTTCTAGGTTCTTGTAATGGAGGTGCTCCATTCTATATTTTGCTAGTATTGCTCATCTTTTTCCCTAGGTAACTCTGGAGTTAACGTGCTAGGTTCCCCCCTACTGTAGTCTCTTTTCTAATCTAATCCACAGGTATCTGCCGAGGCCACAACTACGGGTGGATTTAGAAAAAAAAAAAAATTGCATGTCTAAAATCCATACCTTTGAGATGCATCAATGGAGCGAGGATCTTTCAATATAGAGATGTCAGGAAGGTTCTGATTGAAAGCTGTCGTAGCATTTTCATCATAAACACCCAAATAGAATTCTTGAACCATCTACAAGATGTTACAGCCCATATATCATCTAGACTGGCATAGAAATACCAAGATGAAAAAGGCATAAACAAGTGAAGTTTCTATACTAATATAATCATCTGATCAGTTTCTTAATTTAATTAAAAGCCGTATAACAGTCAAGTTCAGACCACAAAATTTGACATACAAGATAATTCAAAAATATTCTCAAGTAGACCAACAAGAATTGGATATTTTTCACAAATTACTGGGAATTTCAACATTGATAATAGACAGAAAGGAATAATATTATGAAATATCCAAAACCGAAAAAACTTTCTTAAAGCGAAATAAATTCTAGTAGTCAAGAAAGAGTTACCTTATTCTCCTCCAAATGAATTTGTCGCAACCACTTCTGATAACAGAACTCATATGACCACCATCCTTCTTGCTGCATTTATAATAAAAGAGCCCCAATATAGTTAAGTATCCACAATAACCAACTTTTGACGTTTGAACTAGCTATATAGGATAACTTGGCACATGTGACAGGGTGTGGAGTGGGAGGGGGATTGGGATGGATCATGGATCCTTACCCTAATAAAACACCGATCTTTAAGCACTTCAAGTAACTCATCTGGTGTCTTTATTTTCATAGTTCTCTCTGTCTCCATTATCATACTGCTTTTGTTCTGTAGACCAACTAGCTTCCCACCCTTTGAATTCTCCACTTTAGGCAAAAAGCAAAGGTACTTTTCTCCATTTTTATTGGGCATAACCAGAGATTCCTGGTTATCGTCCTACAAAGTCAATAATCAACTATGTGTAAATGGTAGCAAAATTTGGAGAGAAAGGATAAGAAGAATTGTACTGATTGTAGCATGTTTAGTGAGTGAAAAATTAAGACTACAGAATAGAAGAAAGGAGAATCAAAGAATAATTTCATATCCTCCAGAAAAAAACATACACCTGGTATAACAAAAAAATGCATGTGAACAAACTAAATCTTGTAGACAGTAATTATCCGCTATTTACTCACATCAATGATCCCACATACAGAAACAAATAAAGTACCTCAAAGCTATCCTATATCATGGATGCTATACAAAGTGTGTAGCTTTTTTCTTCTAAAAGTTGCACGGTCAAAATTCATTAACCACTACAGAAAGAAGTTCTTTTACTTTTTCCAAGTAATCCTATAAATTAGTAGACAAAAATAAGTTCTCCGCAGGCCCAAGGAGATGCTGCTACATGAGTAGATGCATCAAGTCACCATATCACCAAACTACTTATGGATGAACACTGTACAACTATGATGCGACTCTAAATCGAAAAGAAGGCTTCGTTCATGTAAACTGATAATTTTATAGAGTAAAATTTATTTTCTTGATGCTATAAGTTATATTTTTGAAAGTTGAAGGACTAAAACGAAAAATAGGTTTAAAATTCTTATATTTTGGGTTAAATTAATAGATTTTGATAGGGCGGGTTTAATATATTGATTTTTAGCTCATTGGATAGCCCATAATTAATCATGCATATTAGGCTCGAGAAAAAATTAATTTGAATAAGTGAAGCCCAAGTTTTTTAAGTCGAAGGATATTGACTGAAATTGTAATTTAGTTTAGTTAATTAATGAATTTAAAATTAATAGCATAAGAGCAAACCGTTGTTGACTTTAGTGGTAACGATATTAATTGGTTTATATTAAATAAAATTTTATGTTTTAAAAAACTTATGGATAGCCACGTGTTGGAGCTCTTACCATATTGTTGAGATTTATCATCATTTAATATTATTTAAATTCTTTTTATTTGACTTATGAATGTATGAAAAAGCCTCATGCCCCTCACTAAAGAGATAAGATATTTGCTGAAGAAGATGTATTTTTTTCAACAGAATTTAGTTGCAACGTACACTTCACTCGAGATTTTATTCCTCAAAAGTCTAACCAATTTCTTTGGGAGCACGACTTCCTATACATATTATATTAGAGGTCTTTTACCCACTTTAAACACCTTACAATTCTCATAATTACCCAACATATATACAAATATATTTTCACAACAGGCAGACAAAAAGAATTAGGTTGGAACGTGATTTTAGTCTTGTATTTCAAAAGTTAATTTGATCTAACAAAGTAGGATAACAAGGTGTATTTAACTTTACCTCGTTTAAATTATTTTTCTATGTTGTCAAATATTATACTTATGAAAGTTAAAGATATGATATGGACATCCGTACCAAAGATATGATATGTATTGAGCTCTTACCAGTCTCTAAAGATATGATAACGGTAAGATATTTTTGACACATGATTTAAATATTTTTATTCGAGATTACACCATAATTCGTATCCTATTGAGTATTCTCATATACTCACATTTTTTTCCTTACTCCTCACAAGTTAGAACATGTCGCTCGTTGGCGGGCGATGATGTGCAGTTGTAGTGCCAGGATCTATGAGACTTAATAAATTAATCCAGTGTAACAAGACAAATTTTTACAACTTTTATCATACGAATAATTCTTTTATGAATTTCGAACATGATATTAATTGGCTATGCATTTTTGTATGTCGATTTGATGGTGACCATGTTAATTATTAAGTTTGCTTATTTATTGTCAATTGTGGTAAATATTACTAGTCTTTCAATGCTGATAGTTAAATGTTGAAAGCATCATGTATACGTGCATTTACGTCTCAAAATAAAAAATAAAAAATTCAGGGTTGTGTCAAGTTTACTAGCCATGAGTAATTTCCAGTTAATTAACTTTGGTTTTATCCTTCCCTTTCTTCTATGATTTTGACAGAACAATGATTATGTTTCCTACTTTTAAATATTGTGTGCTCGTTAATCTTCATGCACTTACTGTTCAATGAAGCAAATTAGTTCTGAGTTTGAGTTGTATACCACTTAGGTGATAAATAAATTAATTTAAGAATATGGGAAATTACTAATCAATTTTGTGTAAACTATTTCATACACAAATTCACCTTGATTAAATTATTGAAAAAAAATTTGGTAGTGACTTGATTATATAAAATTTGGGTCGTTACAGTNTTTTGTGTAAACTATTTCATACACAAATTCACCTTGATTAAATTATTGAAAAAAAATTTGGTAGTGACTTGATTATATAAAATTTGGGTCGTTACAGTTCACGTGGCTTCTATACTAGTCACAACTTAGTAATTACTTAGATCTCTTATTCTGTTCACAAGAAAGCATCAAATAAGGCCAAAATGTACTAGTTTTGCTCTCATTGCAACAGCAGATCAATGCCTTAACAGTGATGTCAAGAATCTCTTTCTTCACATACAATACTGTCCGCTTTTATATCCGAAAGTATAGATATCCAACAAAAAATAAATATATCCCCATGGTAAGAATAGGACAGTTGCACTGAGCAAGAGAGCTACAGAGTTGATAAAGGTGATAGGAACAAGTTCAAAACCTGCATGCCGAAGCTAGGGATATTACGATATAAATGAGACTTCATCCTTATTACATTGCAAGCAATACCTTAAATTCCTAAAATGCTCTTCTAGTCCTGAGCTTGGTAAATAAAGCCATTAATAATTGAAATCTTTTGGCCTTCTTGAGGGGAGTCACTTTTACATTGTAGGTCATTATGATTAGGGAAGCAGCATTCAGCAAGTAAACATGTCTGGACAAATAACTGGGCAAAAAACAGGAAAGGAAACCCATATTTCTGAAAGAGCAGTTTAATCTTATACAAGTTGGAAATAGGAGTCTTAAGATAGAATTAAGGAGTTCTTTGGTGATCATAGGAAGTACCTAGAGAAAGCTATCATGTCACAGATATTTAACCCTGGGCTCCATTAAAATTAGATTTTCAGAGAAAACGTGTTTAGGAATGGAGATTTTTTTGGAGAAAGTGTGGTTAAAAAATAAGAAAAAATTTGAGTTTACGTGTATTATTATTTTATGGGAGAATGTATGCTTGAAAATGAGTTTTGAAAAAATGTATTTTTGAAAAAATGGAGCCCAAATAGAGGCTTAATGATTTTGAGAACTTTGGGAGATGGAATGACAAAAACTGAAGAAATTAGTTTTATCCTTTCCTTGATCTCAATTGTCCCTGTTCATAAAATTCGAAAGAGTCTAAACAGTGGCTAAATCATAAGATACATAGCTATCTGAAAGAATCTAGAACTGGACATGATTTTAGTGACAAATAGATGGGTCATTATTGATTTTCTAACTGTACACTACCATGGCATATGAGTTCACAAGTTACAAAGATTATAACCACTGAAACTTTATTAGCAGTATAAACTATGCCTTGCACATCTGGTGTTATTGGATGAGGTCTCTTCTAGAAAAGTAGAATGCAAACTGATGTAGGTTACATAGATCAAAACTCATTGCAATCCTGCATTTAACGTGGAAGCATCGTCTATGTTTATAATGTATCTATTACAACTGGCAAAATATGGTCAATGCAAGAATAAGAAAATTACTCAATTATGACTTACAGAAATGAAGGGAGAGTCTTCCGAATGGAATTCAATATTGAATTTTGGTTCACGAGAGCCCCGGCCGAAGGTCCCACCTGTAAAGTCAGCATGACAGCATGAAAGGAAAAACCTAAAGGACAGTCCTTCAGTAACTTGAAAGGCAAAAAATCTTATTATCAGAAGACCAGGTTTAAAGCAAAAACCAAATGAAAAATGGATGACCGAAATAGAACATTACAAACAGACACATATAGAATCCCCAAGTATTCCATTAAGAGGATTCGAATATCGAAAATATCAAAATATTCATGTTGTAACCAGAAAGCTAAATACTTTAGTTTACGGTAAATATTTATGATCAATCCCGAGAATATTGGTTCTGTCATCTCTGACATCCTGCTTATGATTCAAACTCCTCAATATCTACACATAATTTTAGTTTTAAAACACATGTAAACCAGTAAAATGAAGAACGAAATAAGACAGTGTTCATCCTACAATTTATAGAATCAACTAGTATCGTGCTACTCCTATGTTCGATTAAAAGGTGCATCCTCCATTGAAGATATCTCGTTTTTGCTTCAACAAAAATAAAATAAAATAATACAATCAACGAAAAAAATCATCTGAAAACAGAAACTCACTCCAAAATGAATATAATTACTGTTTTAGGCTAAGAAAATCGAACGTCAATTGAAATTCAAATCCTTGTCCCTTAATTCGTTTTCAATGAGAAATGATTTTCGAGAAGAAATTAAAATGTACCTGTATGAACAGGGATGATCTGGTCGGAGGAAACAACGTGGTAGAAGAGATTTGTGATTAAAATTAGGGCAAACCACCACGTTAATCTCATCTTCTTAATTATATATAACTTGAAAATTCTCGATTATCGGAACAGAGTATTAACGATTTGTTGTCAAGTCTCAAAACTCAGCTTGCAAACTACTGCTTCTCGTTGTGGAAGGAGACAATTGAGTCTGAAAAGGATCATGGGTTTTGTACGTCATCCTACCAATTAAAACTCGACACGTCATCACATCAGCATTTTCAGATGGACATGTGGGCCAGTCCATACCACTATAAATGGTAATGGGCCTAGGCCCAACCTGGACTACTAGCTGTGAGTGTGAGAGTTGGGCAGCTTTACGAGCCGTACCATCTCGGCTATGGGAGAGTTAGTTCGAACCGGTCCACGCAATTTGACACCATTACACAGGGAATCGAAATCAGGTCGAAAATGGTTAGAAAACGTTTAGTTTTGAGCAACTTTGATTAATTATTTGAGTAGGTATCAATAATCGAATATGAAAGTTTGAATACCAAAAGTATTTTACTCTAAAAGTAAATTATCTTAGTACTCGAAATCAATTTCGAGAATAATACGGTGTGGATTTTAAAATTTGTTTGGCCTAAACGTAATGTCTTTTTGAATATGTCCTTTTTGAATGGTTATGTCTTTTCGTAGTTGGAGTATATTTTCAAATACAAATTTTCACTTAGGTTGTGTTTGATATGCATCTTTTTCCATGAAATTAGGAATTCAAATTCCATCTTTGATATGCATCTTTTTCCATGAAATTAGGACTTCAAATTCCATCTTCCACCAATTTGCGTGTTTGATGGGAATAATTTTCTTTCCGCCCATTTTCTACATTTACAATCAAACGGACCCTTATTATATTTGGGCTCATATAGTTGCACGATTGGTCACTTTATTTTTCAATCACAGACATATATTAAGTGTTGCACTTTTTCATACATCTTAATATCTCATAAATTATTCTGCATTTTATTAAAAGTCTAGTTTCATAAAAGAGAGTTCAAACACTATTTGGTTCGCCATTTTTCGAGATTTGAAATGCTATTATCTCGTGAAGTGATCATCGTACTTGGGAAGCAATTTTCATTCAACCACGGGCAACTATGCAGAGCAAACTCGTCTTGAGAAAAGTGAGTACAACTATTACTTCCATCAAAATCTCATTTTCTTCACTTCGCTTTTCACATTTCTTAATTTTGATAAGTTGAAATTATATCCAATTTCTTTCTAAGGTATTCGTGTGTGCGTTAATGTTTAAAATAAAATATTTCATTCACAGTACATCCAACAAAATCTACTAGCAAATTGCTAATCTTTCATTATCTCCCTTTGATTTTTTTTCAAAATATCAACTAATATATCAAGATGCCAAGAATGAAATTTCGATAAATAAAATAAACAATAAATATAAAAATTCGATAAAAATATTTGATCATCATTTTAAAGCAAGCTAACAAAATATTTCAACAAACACTGCCACTAAAGACCGGATGAGTTAATTAGTTAAAGTATAAGGATAATAATGTAATAACAAAAAGTTGAAGACATAAAATACAAAATAAATAAAAATTAAAGACCTTCTTGGCAATTAAAAACCAAAACCCTAGTTAATTTTACTTTCCTTTTTTTTTTTTTTTGGCCTCCTCAAGCAAGACACATTTTTATTTTGACAGTCTTAATACATTTGTTCATACAACCTTCATACCTCTTTGCTCCGTTCTCCACACAACCATTCATATTGTACAAGATTAGTCCTTTCTTCTTGTCTTCTTTTTATTTCTTGTTTAATTTCGCCTCTCTTTTTATTTCTTATTATGATTTAGTCTACTGCAGAAGGCAGGGCTTCAATTTCCAGTGTTAGCTCTATCGTTTTTCCTTTATTTTATGCTCGTTGAATGTGGATTTTCCTGCGTAGACGATCAATTTCAATTCTTCTATATCAAAAGGTATGTATCGCTCATTTGGCGTTTAGGAAGATTTATATTGGGAATGTGCCATTTGAGATTTCCTCTGAGGTGTTGTTGGGGATATTTTCCATGTATTGTGAGATTGAGGAAGGACCTATAAGGTTTTATGGCAATTTTTGGGTATTTAGCGTTTCAAAGATTATTGTTAATTTTACAAAAAATTTGCCTCAAATTTCCCTTTGACATGCATTTTTTTTTTGGGTTTCAAGAAAAAAAATGGTTCAATAAATAGGTTATCTTTATCATTCAACAAGTTTAGAAGAGGAAAAAAATGGTGATTTTGTAGATTTTTATGACTGGAAACATTTACATAAGCAATATGGGGTTAAGATGTTTCCCATGTTACTAATTTGTAAAATTTGCATTCCCGCATAGGAAAAGTTGGAATTTGTTTAACCGTTTCAGCATTGTATTGCAAGAGATTGGGTTTGCAAATCTACAATTCTTTTCTAGAATAACTAGAAGAATATTTCCTTACTTCGAAAACCTAATGTGATTTATGTTCACCTTGCAATCCAATATCATCTTGTTTTTCTTGTTCTTATCATATACATATTCATTGACCTGGAATATCATGGTTTAAAAGGTTCTTTAAATGTTGTCATTGAATTTCACAATGTATGAAGCAAACATGTTGATTAGTAGTAAACCAAATTTTACTTTAGTTTTGATATATGTTAATTAGAATGGTTCTCCATTTTTTAACTTTTGTTCTTTATCAGGTATGGATTTTATTGCTCCTTGCAAGTGCAAAGTCACATACAAATATGTTCACGGAAAATATTTGAATAATTGGCGTACTGTTAAGGTACATGTACTTATTAGTTGCTGTGAAGTTATTCTTGTATTAATCTTCTCTTTCGTTTTTAGTTTTCTATTGAGCATTTTCTTCATTATTATATTGAAAAGTGCCAAAAGACTGCATCTTTTGTTATTCTTATTTACTTTATTATTTTTCTCGGTAGAAGTGAATTTATCTTGCATTGAATCGATAGTTCTTTTGTGAAACTGAAATATTAACATATCAAGATGTTCAAGCGTAGGATTATGGGGAGCATTCTCATCCTCCATTTGTTTATATAGTTTGTCAGAATAGAAGTTACCTCTAAATTGCCCAAATATTAGTTCTGAGGTCTGATAAGTAGACTCGGAAACCAAAAGGTTTTGCCTTTTTTGTTTATAAAACTGGGGAGTGTGCAAAAGCTTCATTGATTGAACCCATGAAGACTATTGATGGGCATCAAGTGATTTGTAAGTGTGGCCAACAAGATTTTTGATAAAGAGAAGGTTCTTAAGCACGAGATGATTGGTCAGATGATGTTATGAGATATCCCCAAAATACATGAAAATGAAGCACAACATACATATTTCCATGCATCTATCTCGTATATGTTTTTTAATGTTTTGGTGTTTACTTTAGTTTTGATATATGTTAATTAGAATGGTTCTCCGTTTTTTAACTTTTGTTCTTTATCATGTATGGATTTTATTGCTCCTTGCAAGTGCAAAGGCACATACAAATATGTTCACGGAAAATATTTGAATCATTGGCGTACTGTGAAGGTATATGTACTTATTAGTTGCTGTGAAGTTATTCGTGTATTAATCTTCTCTTACGTTTGTAGTTTTCTATTGACCAATTTCTTCATTATTATATTGGAAAGTGCCAAAAGACTGCATCTTTTGTTATTCTTATTTACTTTATTATTTTTTTCGATAGAAGTGAATTTATCTTGCATTGAATCTGTAGTTCTTTTATGAAACTGAAATATTAACATATCAAGATGTTCAAGCGTAGGATTATGGGGAGCATTCTCATCCTCCATTTGTTTATACAGTTTGTCAAAATAGAAGTTACCTCTAAATTGCCCAAATGTTAGTTCTAAGGTTTGATAAGTAGACTCGGAAACCAAAAGGTTTTGCCTTTTTTGTTTATAAAACTGGGGAGTGTGCAAAAGCTTCATTGATTGAACCAATGAAGACTATTGATGGGCATCAAGTGATTTGTAAGTGTGGCCAACAAGATTGTTGATAAAGAGAAGGTTCTTCAGCACAAGATGATTGGTCAGATGATGTTATGGGATGTCCCCAAAATACATGAAAATGAAGCACAACATACATATTTCCATGCATCTATCTCATATATGTTTTTTAATGTTTTGGTGGAAAACTCATTTTTCTACGAAAATTTTGGTATAGAGCAGAAAATGAAACTTGTTGTCAACATAATGATGCATTTATTATTATAACACCTTACTCTGCCACAAATTGCATATCATGTCTCAGCATGAATTTACTTTTTCCTTATATCAAATAATACTCAAATTATGACATTACAAACCACCATGCCCATGGATCTTCTCAAGACCAACCGACTCCATTTTCTTCACCAGCAACAGATGAACCAGAGAAGATGCAATAGGAAGACTTTTTAACGTTGTCCTATATCTAATCATGCCTTTTCGGATATACTTGCTTTGAATTCCATTTGTTTCTCTGTTAGAAATATTTATGGTTTAGTTTGGAAATATTAATTTATTGATAGTTTTTCCATATTCTTCATTTGTAATAGGATCAATTTTGAGCATACAATTATTAGATTTCTTGTAAAGATTTTTTGTTAAAACAACATTATATTTTTTTTTGAAGGTTACATCAACAATTTCACTTATGTCGTATTGAAGAATAATAATTTTTTGCTGAGGTTTGACGAGTTGAGGTATATACATTGATCACACCTAGCTAACCTAACTAATTATGAGGAATAAATGATTTGGTTGTACGATTTGAAAGACTATCAATTCACACCATAAGACAATTTCCATGTCTTGTTTGTTTGTGAAATGCTATTGATTTTAATTGGTTCATATGTTGGGATATTATTTAAGACTAGGTGTCATTGTTTGTAATTCTTTTACAAAAAAAACTGTCTTTTTCTTTTTTCAATTGGTATTTTATTGATTCTAAAACATTTTTGCGGTCATCATTGGTTTATAAGAATATTCAGGAATTAGTTATTTTTTAAAATGATGCT
>CAIGRH010105749.1:0-15889 GCA_903798295.1 Fraxinus nigra | reverse complement strand
GAGGAATCTGATATTAACTTGATTCTTTCTCAAGTGAATTACAACTTTGCGAGACTTAAAATTAATAATTTTTTTTGGTGCATAAATGCATGACCAAACAAGCTATAAAGAGTGTTTAGCTTACCCAATTACATTGATAAAACCCCACTTAGATTGATGTTTGATGTTAATCACAAAATCAATTGCCACACAATTCGTCGGAGTTATGATTATGACGAGAAAATTGTATGCACAAAACGGTGTACGTGTAAAGTGTTTGCTGAAAGAGTTAAATAGTAGAGATAATGAAAGATATAAAGTATGAATGAATGGAATACATTTTCCTTGATTTTTTTACAATTGATAACTACATACATATATATAAGGATGAGTCGATGAGAACAAATTATAACAAACTAAGTTAACTAACACGAAATACATGGAACATAATTTGTCATATTTTCAAATCAAGAGAGTTTATATTTGTTGTTTGTTGGAGAGGAATCATGTTGCATATGAGGAATTGAGGTGTCGTAACAGCTGAGTCCAAATGAAGTCTAACAGCCCCCGCAAGTTGATAGGTGGAGGAAGCACCAGCAGCTTGGTGCAAAGTGTAGAGAACCGATTAGAGAAAAGACCTTTAGTGAAAATGTCAGTGATTTGATCATGAGTATTAATATACTCGACACAAATGTCACCATTAGCGACCCTTTCACGGATAAAATAGAAATTGATTTCAACATGTTTGGTTAGGGCATGGAACACCTGATTAGCAGAAAGTGAGATTGCACAAACATTATCACACCAAAGGATGGGGAAGTTGCAAGAATAATATGTATTTCACGTAGGAACATGTGTACCCAAGATAATTCTGCAGTTGTGAGGGCAAGAGAACGATACTCAACTTCAATGCTAGACCGAGAAACAACGCTTAATTTGCTTCTTGGCCGACCACGAAATCAAACATGAACCAAGAAACACACCATAGCCAGAAGTAGACCGTCGATCATCTGGATCGCCATCCTAATCAAAATGACAAAATGCTCGTAAGGTCAAAGAACCATGAGAGAGCCAAAGACCATGTTCAATAGAACCCTTTAAATAGTGTAAAACACGCTTAGCAGCAATCCAATAAGTAGTAGAAGAAGAGTGAATATGTTGGCAGAGCTGATTAACAGGGTATGAAATGTCTGGACATGTCAAAGTGCAGTACTGCAACGCACCAACTAACTGTCGATATTCAGTAGCATCATCATCATTTAAGGAGATCATCGTCCTGATGAGAGAGTTTAGGTCCCATAGTACAAGGAGTAGCCATAGGCTTAACTCCAGATAGATGAGTTCGAGCAAGCAAATCAGCAACATATTTGGACTACCTAAGATGGATACCATCATCATCACAATGAGCTTGAATACCCAGAAAAACATTCAGAGAACCAAGATCCTTAAACTTAAACTCTTGTTGCGATTGAGTGATAGTAAAAGTAATAACAGTTGAGTATGAGCCAATAATAAGGATATCATCCACATATACAAGAATATAAATATGATAGAACCTTGATGTAGCATAAAGAAAGAGGTATCAACAGAAGAACAGGGAAAATCAAGCTCCAACAACAAGTTTCATAAGAGAGTGAACCACGCCTAAGGGGCTTACTTGACTCCATATAAAGCCTTATGCAACAGACACACAGATGCAGGGAATTGAGGGTCAATGAAACCATGTGGTTGTACCTTGTAGACTTCATCATCAAGAAATTCATTGAGGAAGGCATTGGAAACATCAAGTTCTAAACCTGCCATTTAAAATGAACAGTCAAGCAAAGTAATATATGAATAGTAAATTGTTTAATAACAAGACTAAAAGTCTTAGTAAAATCAATTCCTAAATGCTGATCAAATCCTTTGGCCACAAGTTGGGTCTTAAAGAGATCAATAGAACCATCAGGCTTTTGCTTCAAGTGATAGACCCATTTATTACGAACGACAGAGTGATGAGAAGGTCTAGGGCAAAGGGACCACATACCGTTTGCAACCAAAGCATCAAACTCATTTCACACATCTTTCCTCCAATTTGGTGATAACATAAAGTGGGCTCAGCAGTTAAGAAGTTAGTGTGAAGAGCAAGGAGTGGATATTTGGTAACATAATGAGCATGATAGTTAGGATAAAAGTTTGGGTTTAAGAGAACCAGTTTGAGATCTTATATCATGTGGGAGAGAGGAGGCTGTGAGGGTTTGGGGTCTAGTAAAAAAGACAAAATGAAAGGAAGACTTCGTTCAATAGAAGAAAGCTCATGAGACTCTATGGCTGGCTCGATAAAGGATGGATGGGAAAAAGAAAGATCATGAGATGGATTAGTAGACATAGGAGAAGTGGGGACCGAGGGGTTGAAGTAGTATTGGAATTTGGTGTAATAAGTGAAGTGGTTGGTTCGGTAGGCAAAAAAAGTGGTAAAATAGGAGAATAAAAGTTTGAGAGGTGAGAAGGAGTACCTAAGATGTGATGGGGACCAAATCTTTGATGTGTTATTGTCATGCTAGATAGCTGAGCAACATGTGTGTTCCAAAAGGCTAAAGTGGCCGTACCAAAAACAGATGAAAAAAGTGTCTTATCAAACGCAACGTTCCTATTGATAAAGACTTTTCCAGTGAAGGATCAAAACACCAGTAACCACGATGTGAGGATGCATATCCATGATAAATACATTGTTTACTCCAAAATTGCATTTTATTGGAAGTATATGGCAGTAAAAGGGGATAACAGACACAACCAAAGTGCGAAGGAGAGAGTAATCTGGATGAACAACAAAAAGTTTAAAAAAGGTGTAGAGTTATCTAACACCGGAGTTGGTAACCGATTAATTAAATAAATGAAAAAAAGCATCAACCCAAAAAGTCATAGGAAGTTTAGATTGAGCAAATAAAGTAAGACCAATTTTGATAATATGACGGTGTTTACATTCGGCGAGGCCATTTTGCTGAATTGTATATGGACAACTTAAGCGATGAAGAATTTCATGATCAGATAAACATTGCTTAAATTGAGTAGAAATATATTCCCCACCATTATCATATTGTAATTGTTTTATTTTATGGCAAATTTGATATTCTATAAGCAATTTAAACTGAATGAAATAGGAATCTGCTTTGGAGTGCAATGGAAAAAGCCAATTAAATCTTGAATAATCATCCACGAAAATAACATAGTAGCGATATCCACTAACAAAAGTGGTGGAACAAAGCCAAACATCGATATGAATTAATTCTAAGGGGTGGGATGAAACACGACTCGAATTGGTAAAAGGTTGTTGTTTACTCTTGCCAAGTTGACAAGGATGACAAACACCCAATTTATTGATAGAACCATGAATAGGTAAAGAGTGATCTCTGAGAACACAGGAAACAACTGATAAAGATGGGCGACGAAGATGGGAATGCTAGATTGAAGTGGAAGTTGACACCAAGAGAAGCGGCAAAATGAGGTTGTATTTGACCAGCCGATTGTTTCAAATGGATCGAATATAAACCATCTTCACTCGAACCATTGATTAATATCCTTCTCATCTACACATCATGAACAAAATAAGAAGTTCCCGTTAACATAAATAAGCAATTATTGTCAAGACAAAATTGATTAATGGACAAAAGATTTGTTGAGGCTTGAGGACAGTGAAAAATATGAGACATTAGTAAAAGAGACGAGGGGGTATGAAAAACAAAAGAACCAATGTTGGAAATTTTGAAGCTAGTGCCATTGCCATTGCCAACGGTAATATTATCACCACCATTGTAGAGTTGCTGGAGAGAGAGAGAGAGAGAGAGATTCTCAAGATTACTAGTGATGTGTTGATTCGCACCACTATTAGCAAACTAGGTATTGCTTGTCGAAGAACCATTCACCTTAGCTAAGAAATCGGCATTAACCTGGGCAACCATCGCAGCAAGATCTTGAGGAAGATGATGCCCTTGGCAAGAAAAATCAAACCTGTGAAAGCAATCAAGAACAGTGTGACTAGTCTTGTCACATATTTGTGGAAAAGCTCGAGTAGAGACATGTTCAATAGTGGAATTGGTAGGAATAGGTAATATGCCAAAGCCAGATGTGGGAGCAACGATTTCGAATAAACCTTCATCGGAGGAGCAGAACCTCAAGAGTAATGAGGCTTGCAAAGAGCCGCAAAGGCAAATGCGAAATCAGGAAAGATGGTCTTATGATGTGAGTGAATAAGATGTTCAAATGCCAACAACTCATCTTGAAAATCTGTAAAAGACATTGGACGGTCTCGAGTGGTGAGAGTGATATAGTTTTGAAAGGGAAGATAGGGGCATCCAATCCACTCAGAAGTGTGTAAACCAGTTCATCATCATCCAAAGGTTTACCAACATAAGCTAATTGATCAACAAGACATTTAGCCTAAGACAGATATTTAGAACAAGTTTTATTATCCTGTTTGAGGCTGCGAAGTTGCTGTTGAAGAAGTGTCACCCGAGACAGACTTTGCGAGGCAAAGCGTATGGCAATAGAGGTCCATGCTAGCTGGGCAGACTTCAGAACATGGACATGAGACAGAACCTTGGGCATCAGAGATGCGTTGATGAAGGAGAGGACAAACCAATCATTGCGATACCAAGTGGCATATTTTAGATTGGGGTCGCCAATGGACTCGTCAGATTTAGGATGAAGAAATGGAGTGGGCTAAGCTTCAGAACCATCAGCGATGCCCATTAAGTCATTGCTTTTGAGAATATGTGCAATTAGAGAGTACCATTGAGGGTAATTGTCACCGTCGAGATGAACGGTCATCAAATTTCTAATATTAGGAGTGGCTAAGGGAGCAGCGGAAGACTCAGAGGAGGTCATATTGACAAAGATAGTGTATTAAATGATCAAACAGCGCATGCTTTAACGCTCTAATACCATAAAAGAGTTAAATAGTAGAGATAATGAAAGATATAAAGTATGTGTTGGTCCCAGAGTTCACAAAGAACACAAATTAAAAAGTGTAAATCGCGAAAAAGTAAAGAGAACACAAAGATTTTTCACCCAAAGGGCCTGGATGTTCAGCCAAATGACCTACTCACCCGTTGAGCATCCGCAAACTTGGATTTTGCTCTAATTCCACTAAAATCACCAACAACTGTTACAAATGTATGAAAAGATAGATTTCTTCACTGTTTTTTTCTCTCGCCTCAAATCACTCAGATTTCATACACAATCTCACACAGTTTATACACCAAGTAGAAGATTTGTCTTATCACTCAGATTTTACAGAGATTGAAATAATAGCCATTAAGATTTACAAATCAACAGAGAGAAGAGATGAACCCTGACTCATAGATAACCATCTCACACAAAACACAAAACAGTAACCCCAAATGAAAAGTCTAGAATGGCTTTAAGGCACGCAGATCAAAAGTCATTGAATCAGACAGTGGAGAACTGGCCAGATGTAGGGCCAGATCACAAGAGCAAGAAATTAGAAGATGCGTGTAAATGTAAAACAACGTTAACACAAAGCAATCAGCCTGGACCAAAGAACATAAAATAGCACAAGCCCAATTACAACAAATTGGGTCAAGAATTTAAGGCAGCCCAAAACATAACAGTATGAATGAATAGAATATGTTTTCCTTGATTTTTTACAATTGATAGTTACATACATATATATAAGGATCAGAACAAATTCTGTAACAAACTAAGGTTAAAACATCTCGTTGCAGTATAAGATTTGTCTAGATATCTCGATGTCTTATAATCGGGTAAACATACCAACCAAGTTTAAGACGTACTTGAATAAACATTTTGGTCAAGTGTAAGACTTATTAGGCTAAACAAGTGCAACCATGGACAAGTTGAGTATTGCTTGGGTATTTCATACATGTCTTGGTATTGGCACATATGGGTTACTTTCAACAATAAGATACATCATATCCATATCAATATCAATATCAAAAAGATCCCCACCAAACTATATCGATGGTGAGGTTTAAATTATAATTTTTAACTATTTCTTCGAAAAATATATTATATTTTGTATTTGGTGGCTAGTCCATAGTATACTGTATCGCGAAATATTATTTTATTATATCCAATGAACTGTGACATTAGTTTTAGGAATAGACAAAAAAACAAGTTACACATATCTTTCTGTATTTGCAGTTATTCTGCAACTTATAATTCTAGATATTGGTTTCTTATTTACTCCGTGACATAAAAAGTGGACTCCAATAAGGAATTGACAATTGACAAATTGACAGTCATAGACAAGCTATTGGAAGCCGGTTTTTTTTCCTATAATGTGTTTACTTTGGTTATAAATATTCAACTTTTTTAAGATTTAAGCCCTCAACCTATTTAAATATGTTAATTTGAGTCTTCACGTAATTGAAATCGTTAATGTCAATCTTAAAATTATCCACGACGAAAATATTAAGAGATTCTAGTTCAATAAAAGTTGTGTCAGAATCTGTCTGCAAAGCCAGGGTTTCGATGATCTACAACTAACGGATAATCTAATGGATGATGCTACGTGTACCAAATAGATTACATAATCTATTTTGTACAAATAGATTTTTCCCAATCTAATATCTCAAATATATCGTAGAGAAAGAATTGGGTCGTGTTTGGTTGAAATAGAATGAGATGGTACGCTGTGGGGGCAGTGACGACACACTAATATTTGGCCATTCTACGACTGGTCAAACCGACTGCACTTGGGGGCATTGCACGTGTATCCCATAATCAAGTTTGTTTTCTTATAAGTATTCTCTAATTCTTATCCCACGAAATTCGTACTCTCACACTTAGAATTATTTTTACTCTCTAAAGCAACTCCAGTTATTTTTCTCATGAAAAATTCAAGGTATGTAAAATAAGATCAGTATTTTAAAAGGCGAGTTTATGCGGTGCATTGCGCGGCGAAAACATCAAACCAGGTATGTGTGTGTAATATTATTTTACTTGGAGAATGTGTGGTTGAAATGAAAAAAGAGAAAAATAAAAATGAGAATGAGAATGAGTGCCAAACATGCCTTAGATATAGTCATATAGAATATGCAACTTTCAATCCCAACAACACATGTACAGTGAAGAAAGCGTCATCGCTCAAACATAATTATTGTCTTGAATTCATTTTTGTGTCTAAAAATTAAACTATAAGATGTAGTTTGAACAGGAGGCAATTGTTCAAAGTCCAAGCCACAATTTAGGGAATGATGTGTGAAACTTAGAAACAAAACAAAAGGTACAAAGAACATGTACATGTCATCTCATCTCAAGAGTGGTAATCTCATAGGGAGTGGGACTTGTAATTTCGATGGCTTCTGTTTTTGTTCCTGAAAAGACTGGTCTCGGGGGCTAATAGAGCTTTTGGTTTTAAAGAATGCAAAGACGACACCGATATCTGTCTAATTTTATCACCAGAAGCAAAAATCAAATCCCGAAACTTCTTATCACCTATTTAAACAAATTAAAATCCTTCACATAACCAAGAGTAATGTAACAAGTGCAGATTTTCACCAAGGACGTCGTATACTTATCTTCTATTTCATTTTCTAATACGATAAATTGGTTAGACTCTTGGATAGTTCAAAGTTCTATCACATATTGCTACGACATTACTGGCTACCTCGACTTGACTACACTTCAAAACCGTGTTCATGAGTAGAATAATGTGACAAAATGTACCTTCCTACTTTTTTCTTGAATGTTATATCTCATAGGCCTGGTGATCTTTCACCAAAGTAGACATTAGTGGGCTCATCTATATCATTTACACCAATTATTACCATCAAAAGTAAAAAAATGACAGTAACACATACTGATACTTCTGAACAAATGCTATAAATTTTACATGAAAATCGTGCAGTACAAAATTAGTTACAATATAGTTGTGAAGATGAAAGGTTACAACAGCAAACCAAACCTTATTCCTAATAAATTTGGGGTCAGTTGAAGATTAAAGACTAAATGGAACGAATTTATACAGTATTACAGATAAACCAACATCTCAAATTTATTTAATTCAAATTTCTGTCATCAAAAGAAGCAGGCAAACCTTTAAGTACATCTCTCAGAGCATAAAAATGGCTGTCACATTTGTGGTCTGAAATTATGTTGCTTGAAAGCAATATCCTCTGAAAATGTTCACCTGGTTGTCTCTTGCACAGTGTGAAAAATTCCTCTCTTTTGTCGTGGCTTTTGGCAATAACATTCCTCTTTAAATGATAAAGAGTTCCAGGTACATATAACTCAGCTACTTCACAGGCAGTTGTATCACATTTTAAAATATCACATCCCGCGCCTGCAGGATTAGAAGTTCGGGGAATGCTTTGAACCACTTCAACTTCCCCCTTCATGGGCAACTCTGCATAATATTATCAAGGTTAGCATTATCAAGTTTGTTTAGGACTTCAAATAATAAATGAAGAAAAGGGGAATTTCAGCAATGAGGGGTAATTGACACCCTTAGCTCTAGAAGACCAAACGAGAACTAGAAGTTCTAAAAATTACATATTTACTGTGCTCAGTATCGGTGTAACGGTGTTGAACCACTTGATCTAAAAGATTAAACTCTTAGATAGGACCACATGTATATCATTTAAATCGTGTTCAACAAGCCATCTGCGTGCAAAATTCATTAAATAGGTGGCATTCAGACTAGAAACGAATCTTTGCATGGTCTAATACTATGTTAAAGCACTTGATCTAAAAGCTTAAGTTTAGATAACGGGTTAACAGTCAAATGGTCAAACAAGAGAGTAATTGGTAGTAAAAAATTAAATTAAAAAAAAAAAAAAATTTAACAGTGAACTTACTAGTTTTGAAGTAAACAAGCGGGTTATAAAGCTATTTTAAGGGTCTTAGAAGTTAGTTCTTTTAAAAGAGAATAGTACTTTGTGCAGATGGCATCGCTAATTGAGACTAGGTAGCATATTATTTTACAGAGACTGTGTTATATCAAAATTTGGGTACTAACCGATCAAAGACTTGAAGCACTCTTGTGCAATACTTCTAAATTGTCTTTTGGTCTAATTTTAAAAATCTTCAAATCCTAAGTAATGTATACGTCAAATCTGCCTTTTGATAACTAAACATCAAACTTTTCAGCTAACTCAACTCATGTTACAGAAATTCAACTCTGTTCAGCTCCATAATTTTGGGTATATCACAACTCCTAACAGAGTAGAGCCCTTCACGCACAAACACGTGTGAACAAGTAGGAACAAAAATAAAAAAGGAGACTAAGAAAATAAGAAACACTTAAAATCCAGTGAACAGCCCACAGCCCCCATCAATAAAACCCTTAATGCAGTTTTAAGGTGTCAATGATCCTCGACGATGATCTAGTAAACCCAATAGACATCGAAGTAACCTGAGGGGATTACTGCACCTCTTGTTCTTTATTTTTAGTTTGGAGTTTGGACCCTATCAATTAAATCTTTCATTGTAATCGTGGTCAGTCAAGTCACATCTAAAGTTCTATACAATCTATCATTTTCAGTGGCTAGATAAAAAGAAAACATCTAGGAACAATAGAAGAGCAAAACAATGCAGATAATTTTATGTCAATTGCATTACAAAATAAAAAAGGTCACTTGATCACCACTATAACGGGATACGAATCCAGATATGAAGTTGGATTTCCATTTTTATTATTATTATTAGAGAATCCAACCATCAGGAAACAGAACATACCAGAACTTTTTGTCTGCCCTCTGAATTTGGCATATTCAGCAAGTTTTCGAGCCACATCTTGTAAAGATGACACAACCAGCCTAGCATTAGTGACTAGATCTATGACACCTTTCCAGTCTTCCTTTTCAAGAACACTTACCCTGCCAAAAAGCAAAGTTAAAAAAGGAACAGAAAACTCTTCCATTATTAAACCAACAAAGGCCAGCTAGTCAATCTAATGCCAGATCCCATCACACCCAAGAAAATCAAAATCAAAATCAAAACCAAAACGCGTATATTCCGTAAGAAAAATAAAATTTGCTTTGAGAAAAGGATGGAAAAGAGACCGCCAACTGGGTTCCCCTTCTTCAATAAATTATTCCTAATGCACTCAAAGAAAGAAAAGAAAAACAGGATAGCCTTTTTTTTCCATTTGTTGGCAGGCTAGTAAGAATAACTTTAACTTCTTGTGCATTAAAATTTTAAGTAGTGGATAAAACAGAGTTGTCTAAAATGCCTCGTTCAGTCCACTCAATGCCTAATTCTGTGACATGTGGTTTTAGTTAATGAGACTTAAAGGTTTTAAATTGTAAGTCAAAATTATGGTGAATAATTTGGAATTCAGAGGTTTATGTTATGTAGAACAAGATAGAATTCATACAATGCCACACTAGTAATAATAGAAATAAGAATAATAATGCAGTTTCCATGGAGGATTTTATGGCCTCAACAAGTGATTGTCTCAGGCATTTAGGTTCAATTATTAACAAGGACTAATTGAAGAGGACGTATTCATAGGATTACAGTACCATGGATGAGAACGAAAGTGCTATGGGAATTCTGACTGATAAGAAGATCCCTGTACAGTTGAAATAGAATTCTGCACAATAGTTATTAGAAACTGCTGTTCTCTGCAGGGTAACTTCGGGAATGATAACTTTGGTGGTAGGAATATGGGCTACGTAAACCTAAAGAAGTTCGCCTTCATAAGAATGACACGACCTCAGTAAAGCAGTTTATTAGAGAGAGGGAGACCAAAACTATCATTGTTTGTTGTGGTTGCTAAAGATCTAGATGCGTTTAAATATTTAGGTGTCGAAATATACCAAAAAGAGTGATCAAGAAGGATACGTGTAGCCGACCCTAATTCATTTTATACCACTTAGTTTGTCGTCGTCGTTGTAGTAGCACCAGTTTTAAAAAATGTGGGCGAGCGAATTTCGAAAATGTACAGGGCGTACCCTGAAAACTAGAACAGCTTGCTGATTCAAAAATCACGGGAAAGAAAAGGAAAACAAGATCATTTAAGATGATGTAATGCTCATGCTATCCAAATCTATAATGGCCAGAAGCTTCTCCCATTGTCGTACTACCAGATGAAACAGAGTGATTTTCAAATGTATTGCGAGTATTATAAAGAAGATCATTTAATTTAATTATAAATAAATGGAAGAAAAATCTATAGACGTCAAATAGTCTAGCAGATATGATTGCTAGAAGTTGTAAATGCAGTGGAAAAAAAGTTTCTACACAATTTCTCCTGGTAGTATCAGCAAAAACCACAAAAAAATTGTTTTCCAAGAAGAAGGGACAGACTCGTACCTTTTACTGAAAAAAAAAAAGAGAGAGAATAGCATAAAACCTTTAGTAATTGGTTGTAAGAAGTTTTTTATCCAGATACTAGTCACTTCAAGATTTTTCAACTGGCATCCTATAGTTAAAGGTCACAAAAAGCTTCCAAATATGTTGGTTTCTTACCAATCGGTTTGAAGAATTTCATTCCTCAATCTTATTAAAGAAGCAACACTTAATCTTGGGATTATATCATCCTGCATGCATATAGATAAGTTAATAAATCTTGAAGCTGTGTCATTCTCCATCAAAGAGGAGAAAACAAAAATCTTAAGTAAAAGCTATAAGGTGTTATTATAGATGGACTGACTGAGATTTAATAGAATTGAATACAAATGAAAATTTTGTGAGTCAACAGTTAAAACACAGACTGACCTGCATCACCACTGTTGTTACAAAATCAGAGCAACTTTCAGCAAGTTCCTTGGAGACACAAGGAGGGGTGGCATATCCAACTGCAGAAATTATATCAGGGCTGAATCCAAGCTCATTGTATGACTTTTTACGGAGCATCATTGCAAGTAAAGAAGCCGTTGCACCTCCCAGTGAATGACCCACAAGCCTTAATCTAAATCCCTGTTGATTAATTAGTCTCGCTACAAAACGATGTGAAACTTTTAATACATAACTCAACAGCCAGAGATAAGGCCGAAGAAATAAAAAGTGGAAAAAACATATAATCACCATTACCTTGTGTTTCTCTAGGCACTTCCTTATGGTTTCTATCTCATGAGTTAGAAACCAACGAGCAGCCTCGGCTGTACCAAAGTGGGTTGAATAACCTTCAAAAGTGACTTCTTCATGGCTTGAAGAAACAATGTCGGTGATAACGTCATATACCGTGTGAGTTCCACGAATGCCAAGAATCACGAGTTTATTCCGCATATCAATACCTATATAATATCCAGGCCTCAAGACACTAGAGTTCTTAATAAACTTCAAAACGTTACTTTCTCGGAGCATACTATTCCTTGCAAGACAAGTGGCATTATCTCTATAACACCCCTTTGCTAGTTCTACATGGTAGATGAGATCCTGAACCTGGATCATAAAACGCTCACTTCATAAGAATTCTAGCTCACTGGATCATGAGCACCAGAAATCAAAACAATTAACGCCTAAGGTATTTTTAGGTAAGGGTGAAAAAAAAGGTTTTGATAATTACAATTGATTCTGAGGAGATTATTTCACCCTTCAGATCCTCAACTGGACTTGTGGATGCTTGCTGAAGATATATGAGATATAAGCCTATAGTAAGATCACTGATACTCCAATCCTGAAGTCCAAGTTTACTCCTTTGTATACTAGCAAAAATCTCAGCAATAGATCTGTTCGTAGGTGGCGGTTTATTCCCGATTCCATTACCTGAATAACAAATAATTTACATAAAAATTTAATTATCTGTAGACGAATAATCGCATGATTACTGCATCCTTTAAAGGACGAACCCAAACAGATTTAAATTTGAAATGTTTCCTGTACAGTTGAAACCTAAGAGGATAACAACATGCAGTTTACCTTGAACCCTTTATATTCTTCCTTTTTTTTTTTTCATATTTTCACTTGTAAGGAGAACATAATTATCAAAAGTCGAGTTCTTTGTAATTTTTCCGTTCTAAATTGAGTAAAAACTGCCAAGTAAAGATATCCACAGTCCAAATCATTTTGTTCCGAAAACCAAAAATATAGTCACTTTACCTAACCTACTCAAACATGGAACATAAAAATTAACCAGGAAATTATGAAAAAAGAAAGCCAAATGACAAATAAAAGGCAAAGATTTAAAATGCTACCAAATCGGATACCAATTCTCAGCTTCAAATTCATAATTGCATATTGCCTAGAACGTTATGCCATACTCTATATATCCTAAAATCGCACCGAAAATGAAAATTTGCTATAAATATAATTTCTGTGCTGAATAATTTGACCTGTTGGGAGAGCCCATTTGTAAAATTGTAAAGCGGGTTCAAGAGCTTTAGCTAACCAATCAATTTCTGGCATCCATCTATTACTATTGCTCAAATCATCCTCTGAAAAACTGTATTTGCTTATTCGGGAATCACTTTTTCGCAATTTATCATAATCTTTTTCTTTAAATTCATTTCCTTCTGCTCTATTTTCTGCTTTGGACCACTGGTAACGATTTAAAATGCCGCCAACAAGCTTACGATATGATTCCTCCTTTTTCAACACACCGCTACTAAAACCTGAAAACAAAAAACGAGGGCTTAAATGAAGTCAAAAAATGATTTTAGAAAGAAGAAAATCAAATTATATGTACATACCCATACCGTTCAAAAAGCGCTTGATGGATTTATTAGCCATTAATTTATTCTTCTGTAAACTGAAGTTATTAAAATAGATACAAAACAATATTGTGTTTGTGTGCGCGCGCGCGTGTGAGAGATGTTAAGAATGGTGAAGAGTGGAGGCGGCGGCGGCGGCGGCGGCGGTATTTTACTGGAGAAATGGGCACCCCGATAAGCGGTTTCTCGAAAAGTTAGTTCGGTTTTTTGGACCCTTGATTAGCGAAAGAAGTGGTTAAAATCCTAATTGAACAATCTAATTCCAGTCTGCTAAAAATATTTATTTTTAGTATATTTCCATAAAATTTGTGATTGGAAAATTAATAAAAATTATCACTCTTAAAATTTAATACGTCAAAAAGGAGTTTAGGAATTTTATTAGCACGGAATCATAATTAATTTTAATGATAAGTTCAACACCTATTTAGCATACATCAAAGACACATGCACCATAATCTTTTATAAAATCGGCGTAATTATTGAACCGAACAAGATGTCATAGCGAAGAGGTCATTGTTAAATGTTATTTCTAATATGCTTAAATTACTCTTAGAAGACCATTTCTAACTAATGTATATTGCTCTAGCAAATAAGAAATTCATGCCTCACAATGGAAATAACTTTCATCTACTATGGGATTTGTTCAAATTTAGTCCAATTTGATTGTGGTAAATATGAGTGTACGTCTAGTCTCAAGTCTGGGGTGGTAAACGAATTGAGCGGCATGTGCTTGTAAGCTCGACTCGCCCTGACTTGACTCATGAACACTTAGGCTCATTTTGAAACGAGCCACAAGTCGAACTGATCTCACTTTTTTTTTTCGAGTCTGCTTGACTTGTGGACACGAGCTTACAAGCCAACTCGTTTCGTTTGGACTCATGAGCCATATCATTTTTTCCACATGAGTCGAGCTCGACTTTACTAGGATCGACCCATTATCATCCTTACTCAAGTCCATTAAAATTACACAACGTGGAACTTGTCAATTTGGTATATAGTCTGTTTTGATCCTTCATCTAATTTTTGTTATGAATTTAACCCCTCAATTTTTATTTGCTTATCTTGTTGATTAATTATGTCAATAAAAGCTAATATAATGAAGACGTCTAGTTGCTTTTTAACTAAAATCATTTGTATGTTTACCAAGTTTTAGCCCTTGGGACCACGGTGCTATTAAAACAATAAGTTGAGGACTTAAAAAGAAATAGGACTTGTTTGTAAAATGGAATAAAAGTGAAAAAGAAAAAAGTCACAATTCCCGGTTAAAAGTACAAATTTTAAAGCATGATGGATAAGACGCATAATCAGTCCTCACATCTTTATAACAATTACCGGGAAAAGTGAAAACTGATACGTGAGAGAAAAATAAATAAATAAAAGACTATCATCTTCTTGGATAAACTTCACATTTGTTGAATTTCTACGACTTTTTTCATTACTCACATCATATTCAGAAAAATCTAACTAGTTATACATTCATTACTTCGTGGGGTGGTGAAATTTGGCTTCAGCTGAATCATTTTTTGTGGGTCGCGGGTAAACTTTCTTCGTTATATGTTTGAGCCAAATTATTGTGGAACGAGAATGAAAAATATAATCATTATTGGGGCCATCACAAGAGATAAAAATTTTGAATTTAAATATAGATGTGATTGATAACGGTCATATTTTTCATTTTAATGAGATAATAATGTAGATCAAACGGAGGCTTTAACATTGACAAACGATGCTTTTTTCTATAATTTAAGGTTGTTCTGTTTTCATATTTATTGGGTTAGATTTTTGCGGTGTAAATTGTTGAGGAAAGTTTTTCTAATTTTAGCTGGTTTTTATTTGCTATAAAAACAGATCAAGCCCTTGTTTGAGCTCCATTATTTGACAAAATTTGATTTTGGAATTTAAACCACCCATCATCTCAACATGCATTGATGTATATGCCATTTGTCCTAGTAGCCTTAAAGACTCCAAGTGATAACAAATTTGGAGATCAACCTTATTAAGAGGAGTAGCTCAAATTCTTCTAAATTGGTCTATGTTTTCATCTTTATTTGATGTAGGATTTTATCCCTTAACATACCCCGCAAAATGTTGGCTCGTTTGAGCATACCAATCTTGAAATTCGTATACTCAATTTGTTTGAGTTTTAATCCGATCGAATTGCTCGTTGGAACTTGATGGACTCTGATACCATGTTAACATTTGGGGTTTCATCTTAAAAAGTCAACCTTATTAAGAGAAGCAGCACAAACTGTAGCGACCACGGACTTTTAAATTGTATAAATTAGTTTTCT